>PVKU01000335.1:0-195434 GCA_004027475.1 Anoura caudifer | reverse complement strand
ATACAGTAAAATGACAGCAAACTCACAATTATTAACAACCACACCTAAAACAAAAACAAAAACAAAGCAAACAGCTAGAATAGGAACAGAACCACAGAAATGGAGATCACATGGAGGGTTAGCTATAGGGGAATGGGAAGAGGAGAGAGGGGGCAAGGTACATAGAACAAGTAGCATAGATGGTAGGTAGAAAATAGACAGGGGAGGATGAGAATAGTATTGGAAATGTAGAAACTAAAGAACTTATGACACATGGACATGAACTAAAGGGGGGAATGTGGGTGGGAGGGGTGTGCAGGGTGGAGGGGAATGATGGGGGAGAAATAGGACAACTGTAATAGCATAATCAATAAAATATATTTTAAAAAGGAAAAAAGAATTATTATAAAGCTACAGCAATTAATTCAGCATGCACAGTGGCACAAGGTAGGAAAAACAACCTATGGAGCAGACGAGGGAATCTGGAATCAGACCCACACATACATGGACACTGCTGAGCAGTAGGAAAACGATACCCATTTTAATCATTGATGTGGTCAATTAGCTATCTATATGAGAAAAAACTGACTCTTGACCCCTACCTCACCCATTATTATCTATTCCATGTCATTTTAAGTCTAAATGTGAAATATAAAACAATAAAGCTTCTAAAAAATAACATATAAGAATATTTTCGTGACTGGAGTAGGCAAGGATTTCTTAAACAAGATGCAAAAAGTGATAATATTAAAATATTCATATTTTGTTTATCAAAAGCACCATTATTTGAATGGGCTGGTGTGGCTCAGTGGATTGAGTGCGGGCCTGCTAACCAAAAGGTCGCTGGTTTGATTCCCAGTCAGGGCACATGCCTGGGTTGTGGGCCAGGTCCCCCAGTTGGGGGCACGTGAGAGGCAACTGATCCATCTGTATCTCTCACACATTGATGATTTACTCTCCTTCTTTTTCTCCCTCCCTTCCCCTCTCTCCAAAAATAAATAAATAAAATCTTTAAAAATAAATGAATAAATAAATAATAAAGATTCCCTACAATTTAATAAGAAAATGTCAGAAAATGTAGTAAAAACTGGGACATTATTTTCTTCATGGGAGAGGATGTCCACATGGCAAGTAAACATATGAAAAAGTACTCAACCTCATTATTAGGCAAATGAAATTAAAATCACAACAAAGTATATACAAACAACATAGCTAACATTTAAAAGATTGATAATACCAAATATTTGGTGAGACTATAGCATGATGGAACACAAGTATGTTGTTTCTGAGAGTGCGAGCTGGCACAACCATGTTGAAAAACTGTTGGTATGTACTGAAGTTGAGCACATGCATGTCCTGTGACCTGGAGAAGAATGCATGCAAGTGTTTGCTAAAAGCCACATAGTCTAATGCCCATAGCAGCCTTATTTAAAACAGCAAATTGTGAAACCCAAATGCCCACAAATTGTAGAATGAAGAAATAAACTGTGCTATATTCATGCAATGGGAAATATAAAATAATAAAAATGAAGAAACTATAATAACTCCAATGATTATCAAAGCATAGTGTTGAGCAAAAGAAACCAGACACCAAGGAATACGTACTTTGTGGAAAATTCAAAAACAGGTGCAAATCATCTGTGGCTTTGGAAGTCAGGGAAGGGCTTACTCTTTGGAAGGAGAGTGGGGTCCAGGTCTAGAAGGGTGACCAAGGCGGGTGTCTGCTAAGGCTCTCTTTATTAATCTTTGTGGTGGTTCCACGAGAAATTTGGGTGGTGATTGCACAGGATCCTTCATGCTACCTTTCTGTATGTATGTTTTATGTCTATAAAAAGTGTATTTAAAAACTGGGTCATGGACACAAGATGAAAGGACATGAAAGAAGAGGTGAGACAAATCATCTGAATTGCTACGTCCTTCAGCATCCATTGGAAATGCTGGAGAAACTTAGAGAAGAGAGAAATCATTGACAGCTAGACTGGTCAGAAAGTGTCTTCTTGGACTGGGGAGAATCCATTTCGGTGTTGGATAATGGCAGAATCTGGATCAGAAGAGAGGGGGGCAAGGCCCTCGGGCAGAAGGCAGTCTGAGTAAGGGCGGGGATGAACCTACTCTGTTGACAAAGAGGGACCCCACTTGGAGGGAAAAGTTTCTCTTTGGAGGGCGACAAAAAATCATCTTAACACCGCCTTGCTTTTATACAATGTGTGGTTGACAAAACTCTTTCCCATACTCTATTTGATTGTCACAATCACTCCATTTCTTGAAGAAAGACACCCAGAGGCAGGAAGATTAAGTCACTTGCCCAGAGCCACTTAACAGCTGGGGTTGTTTCCCTGGGTTAAGGAACTGCTGAGCTCTATCCAATCCTAGGCCCGTCCAACCCGAGATCTAATGGCCAACGAAAGTCTGCAGCAACGTGTCAGGAGAAGACGCATCCATAAACATGCCAGCACAGATGCGTTTGGTTGACAGGCTTGTCAATGCAATATTTTCTCCCACTGAGTGAAGCTCTGTGTTTCCCATGCTGGGCCACACACTAAAACACCCCTAAACCTTCAGCATGTCATGATAAAAGGCTTTAATGAAATTCCCAGGGTGCTTCTAAGAGCAGAACCCTTTGCACTCCGCTTCCTGTCTCACTCTTGAGCTCGCAGGCTGCTGTGGCCAAGAGCCAGGGTCTTCGCTGAGACTGTGGAAAACTTCCCTGTCACATCAGGCTGCAAAGCCAGCCCTGGTTCCTCTGTTCCCCAAAAGGAAACTGCAGTTCACCTCTCGTGGCTTTATCTTTCGAGGAAAAGAAAGTGCAGGTCTAAAGAAATCCACGTACAGATGAGGCTATAGTCACAACTACTTGGGCATAATTTCTAGACTCAAAGCATCTACAGCAAATGAGTGCCCATCTTTATCATCAGACAACGTGACAATCCCCTGCCCCTTCCCCATGTGGGCCAACGTGTTCTTTCAGATCCACTCGCCAAGGTTTAGCTCTGATTGCTACTCTAGGGAGCAGCTTCCATCTCAGGTGCAGTAACAGAGGGCCCTGGTTGAGCACAGCATTCTTTCAGGGGGATAAATAACCAATAACTAACTAAAAGAAAACCCACTCATGCGCGGCGCAGAGATAAAGCAAGCGACCGAAAGAAGTGAGTGTGTCCCATGGACACCATCTGCTCCATTCACCCCTTTCTCCCTGACCTATTCCATTTCCTTCATTTTGCCCATATTTCAGTAATGCAATGATCAATGTTTTTGAATTACACTTTTTCCTGATTATTAAGTAACATATGAGACTCTTAGGAAAAAAGTAATATAGACAAACACAGCAACCAGAAATTTTTCATAATCCAACTATCTAATGACATTGTAAATACTTTGGAGAACTGTCTTTGTTATACATCTTTCTATAACTTCTTTTTACATTAGTTAAATTTATAGTGTGTTTACAATTTTGTTTGTATCTAACATCCTTCTAAAACATAGACTTCTTGTCCTGAATTATGTTTAGTAGTATACAAAGTATGAACATATTCTATTTTTTGTTAAATGAGTCCATGTTCAAATCAGTTAAGAAGACTCTTAGTTTAATACAGTTAGTGCTGTTGGTTCTTTGTTCTTCAACTGCACGTTTTATGGAGTTTTAACATAGTAACATGCACCATGACATACACTGACAAGTGATATACAAGTATAGTACAATATTTAATTATGCCATCTGTAATATTTAACTATGCCTTATTTGATTTTGGAACAAATCCATTCTTGTGGATTTATAACTTGAAGAATTTTACACCAATGTCCATAGTGTTGATCTACGTAGCCAAAAGTTAGAAACAACCCAAATATACAACAACAGATGAATGGGTAAGCAAAATGGTGGATAGACGATGGAATATTATTCAGTCAGCAAAAAGAATTAAATTCCTATGCATGCTACAACATGGATGAACCTTGAGGATTACGCTAAGTGAAATAAGACAGCATGAAAGGACAAATATCCCATGATTCACTTTTATGAGGGCGCCTACAATAGGACAATTCAAAGAGACAATTTTAAAAGATTTTACAGGGACTGGGAGTGAAGTTTGGGGACAGGGAATTACTGTTTCATGGTTACAAAGTTTCTGTTTGGGATGAAAGCATTCTGGACACTGACAGTGGTGATGGCTGTACAACCTTGTGCATGCACTTAATGCCACCGAATTGAACACTTAAAGTGATAGAGTCTGTGTTATGTATATTTTGTCACGATAAAAGAAATTGCCAAAAAACTTGAAGAATTTGAAACACAATTTGGGAGAATGGGACAAACACTCACCACTGGGTGCTTTATACGTATTGGTTGAACCCGCAACATTTTTCACACCCCTTTTTCCAATGATCTCTGTTCTCATTTGAGAATTATACGGCTTCAGGGTTCTCTGACTTTACTCTCACTTCTGGGGTAAAATTTACATACCTTAGACCAGGGTTCAGCAAACCACAATCCAAGGTCCCAGTGTGGCCCCCACCCTGTGTGCGGTAAATACACATTTACGAAAAACAGCCATGCCCTTCATTTGCACATCCTCTGGGTCTGCATTTGTGCTACCGCAGCAGAGTTGACTAGTGTGAGAAAGGTCCTATGGCCCACGATGACTGAAATATTTACTATCTGGCCCTTTCCAGAAAAAAAAAAAAAAAATCTCACCTCTGAGCTACACTAAGCTAATTACTTTATTACATCTCCTGCCCAAGGACTGGCTCAAGGGTGGGTATGTGGCTTTAGCTGGTCTACTCAGAGTGAATCTCAGATATTTTGCTTAGAATACCCATGAAAGAAAGTTTGTCTTCCTCTGAATGACAGGGGTTTGTGGATTCGAGGCTTTGCAATGCTGCCGCCAGTTTGGCTGCTTATAGCAAAGAAGAAGCTGCGCATGGAGATGAGAGAGAGAGAGCAATGAAGAGCGAGGTAGTCAGAGTCAGAGGATATTGTGTCCCCAAACACAGTTAGAGGCAAGAACGCCTGTGTTTAAGAAGAATGTTGGATCAAACTATGCCTGAATCCTGGATTACTTCTGGACTTACACATTTCATGAGCCCATAAATTCACAATTGCTTAAGGCAACTTGAGCTTGATTTTCTGATTTACAACCAAAATCACCCCAACTAATATATGTTGCTATAGCCTTCATAAACTTTAATTTTTATGGTGGCATAGGATTTTATCTTAATAACAGGTTTTACTCAATCATTCTCCTAGTATTTTGAATTTAGATTAATTAATTTTGAGTTATTACAGTAAGGCTGATAATTAAAAATCCTTTTTTTCTGAATTTCCAATTATTTTCTGAGAACTGATCCTCAGAAGTAAATTACTGGGTAAATAATACCCTTAAAGCTTTTAACATATATTTCAAATTTGCACTTTTTTAATACCACCAGAAATTAATGAGGAGTCTGTTTTGCCATATCTTTACCATTTTTAGTCTTTGCTATTTTCAGGATGAATTGTATTTCATTGTTTGATTTTCTTAAATTACAAGTGAAAATGAGCATATACCTTCATTAACCACTTGCTGAAGGTATGTATGTTGAGGTCCACTGTCTACTCAGGGAGGACTGTAGAGCATGCTCGGTTTTGAAAGAGTAACTAGAATTCTTCTGGTGGGGAAGAGCGGAAGTGCAATGAAGGGGAGACAATATGTGTGCAAATGCAAAGGTGCAAACAGAAGTGCACCGTGGGGACCGATCGGTTGTTTTGCACATAACGTGTAAGTACCTGAGTGCAAGAGGCTGAGCATGGCAGAAGTGGAAAGGAAGGGGAGTCGGCAGCCGTGCCGAAGCTGAGGATGGAGGCAGCACCCAGGCCCCAGAGAGCACAGACATGTTCATTCCACGGGAAACATCAATGGGCCTGTCAGGGGCACATTCTGCCGACAGACAGCTTTTCCAGCTCCATTTGTATTCGCGTAAGTGGTGTGTTCATTTCAGCGATTTTCTCTCTCGACTCATGTACAGTACTCTGTTGTATTTTTTTTTAAGTACCTTGGTGTTTGGTAACAATAAACCTGCATTTATTGTAAATATTCTAACATTCCTATTATTAATCAGTTTAAACTCTCTTGTTCCTCCTGAGTTGGAATTTGTAAGATTTCTTTTTCAGCTACTAGAAGGGTGTGAGTACGGGGCAGCCCCACACCCCTGAACTCAGGCCGCTGTGCTCCTGCTACATCCAGGAGGCCAAACCACTGACTAATTTCCCCAGGGGCCTGCGGGGGGGCCCTGGGAGTCTGTAGTCAGAGCCCAGCTGCACCCCCTGCAAGCCTGTGTTAGCCTGTGCAGGCTGCTATCACACAATACCACGGGCTGGGGAGCTCGTAACCCAAGGAAGTCTGTTTCTTACAGGTCCGGAGGCTGGAAGTTCAAGGCCAGGGCACCAGCTTGGTAAGAACCCTCTTCCTGGCTCATAGCGTGAGCCTTCTCACTGGCTGGGTCCTCACCTGGTGACAGGGGCTAGGGATCACTGTGGGGTCTTTTATAAGGGCACTAACCTCAACCATGAAGGTTCCACCTCCTAACTTAAGCACCTCCCAAAAGCCCCACCTCCTAATACCATCATCTTTGGAGCGGGTGGTGGCTAGGATTTCAACATATGCATTTGGGGTGGGATGGGCACACCTAATTGCACCTTAGCAAAGCCCTAGGGCTGGTTTTTGTCCTTCCTCAACTCTAGCCTGGAAGAATAGCTGCTTTCTGACCTGCCCAGGGTCATGGCCAAAGGGTCCTACACAGGGACAGGGCAAGAGCCACTGATGACTTCCATTAAAATTTCAAAACACATGGGAGGCATGGGGACTTGACGACTTCCAACCCGCAGGTCTGAAGACTCAGGACCCCAAGCGCTGAGTTCTAGACCTGAACCTGCCACAGACGTGCTGGTTGACCCTGGGAAAATCATGAAACCTCTTTGCTTTTACTACTTCCAGGGAGTAGATTTGGCAAACGCTACTGTGGCTGAAAGAGCCGGTGCTGGGTGGACAAGGAAGGTGGAGACCTTGACAAATGTGTGAAACGTTAATTCTTTCTCCTCCTGTTTATTTTGTTAGGTAAGTGGATTTCAACCCCGACCACACACCAAAATCAACTTGGGGGACTTTAAAAAATATATTAATGCCTCACAGAGGTGCTGGTGTGCAGCCAGAGATGGCAACCATTTTGTGGTCCTCACCCCGCTGGCCATGAAGTCACTGGAAAAAAACCTCAGCCTGGGGACAGGAGCAGCGACAGGTGTGGGCTCCACTGGCCTCCCAAAAGGCCCAGCTCTCGTCACTTGGTGACTAAAGTTGCCCTTACCAAAGTTAGTAGGCTTTAACACGCACTGAAAGAACGTACTTCTAACGTCCATTGTACTGGGACCTCCTAGGAGCCCTCCCAACAATGACGCTCTATAGATAAGGACGAAGCTACCAAGAATTCAGCTCTACCTATGACCAACAGATGGCGCTATTGACTAATGTCCTGCCGTTTAGGTTTCTGCCAACCACTTATTCTTTAACCCTTGGTATATTTGCAGCATTTGTGCACGGTTTTAAGATATTTTAAAAAGTGGTTTTGGGGGGAAAATTCAACATTTTTGACTCCACATAGTGCAAAATCAGTGAGAATATTTCTGAGAAAAGGAGCATAAACATGACAAAATGAAAGTAGAGATAATTTTTAAAAATAGAAGATGGTGGGAAAATAAATGGAAGGTTACACATACATATGGAATTAATTTTTAGACAGTAGAAGAAATCCTGAAGGCGGAGGGAATCGTGAAGCCTGAGAAAACTGTTATGCCTACACAATCGACAATAATACACAAAAGATGCGGAGACAGATGGAATGGAAAACTCCTGGGTGTGCCGCTGGGGAGTTACAGCGCACGGTGCACATTTTGTCACAACCCCCGACCGCCCAAGTCCCTTCTTTTCTCCCGTTATCATACAGCCAGCTCAGATTGAACTGTGTCAATTAGGCTGGTTTTAATTCTGGAGAAGGCTGGTGGTGTTTTTCTAGAACTTGGAACGAAGCACCATAAATGTTCTGCTACTTAAACTTCTGGAGTAAGTCGTGGATGGTTCTCTAATGTTACAGCCAGTTCAGATCTGTGCTGCTTCAAGGTGGCGAGGCAGCCTGATCTAACCTTACCTGCTGAGGAGGTCTCTGCCTCATCACACCTGCAGAAATTACTGAGGCGATGGGTTAGATCAACGGGTTTAACACAGATCAAACAGGCCCATGTTAGGGAAAGATACTTATTGGATTGTATCAGAAAAAGGAGAAGGAGGATACTGATACATTCTTGCATCAGCAAGAATGATTGTAGCTGGGAAAGGCTGGCGTCTTCTCATGGAAATGCATGGGACCACTGTGAGCTCAAACCCCTTCAGACACTTTGAATTTACAGTGTGTCAGTCAGGATTCAATCAAAGAAGCACAACAAGTGGGACATACGCAATAGGAGGCTTATCGCAAGGAATTGGCTCACACAACTGTGGGCGCTGGCTAGGCTGGTCTGAAACCCACAGGGCACGCCGTCAGGAGGCGCAGGCTGCCGGGTTGAAGCTGTGACCCACACATGGAGTTTCTTCTTCAGGGAAGCCTCAGCTCTGCTTATAAGGCCTTCCAAATGATTGGATCTGGCCAACCCAGATTATCCAAATAATCTCTACTATTTATATAAACAAACTCTACTGATTATGGATTTCAATTACATTTATAAAATACCTTCACAGCAACACCTAGATCAGTGTTTGAATAACTGGGTACTGTAGTCTAGCCAAGTTCACACATCAAAAAGACCATTACAATTGTGCTGCTATGAACATTGGGGTGCCTAGGTTCTTTTGGATTGGTGTTTCAGGGTTCTTAGGATAAAATCCTAGCAGTGGAATTGCTGGGTCAAAAGGCAGATCCATTTTTAGTTTTCTGATACAATAGCCAAGTGTTGGAAGCAACCTAGGTGCCCATCAGTAAATGAATGGATCAAAAAACTATGCTATATTTATACAATGGAATTCTATGCAGCAGAAATAAAGAAGGAGCTCCTACCCTTTGCAACAGCATGGATGGAACTGGAGAGCATTATGCTAAGTGAAATAAGCCAGGTGGTAAAAGCCAAATACCATATGATCTCACCTTTAACAAAGGTTTAGAAACCTAAATAACAAAACAAACAAATAAGCAAAACATAACCAAAGACACTGAAATTGAGAACAGGCTGACAGTCACCAGAGGGGAGAGGGGAGGGAATTTCAGGGGAAAAAGGGAAGGGTTTACAGGAACAAGTATAAAGGACACTTGGACAAAAACTAGGGGGGGTTGGAAATGGGAGGGAGGTGGGAAGAGCTGGGGCAGTGGGCTGGGTTGGGAGTAAAAGATAGAAAACTGTACAAGAACAACAATTAAAATAAAATTTTAAAAAAATAAATAAAGTTAAAAAAAAAAAAAGACCATTATAGCCCTGGGTGGTATGGCTCAGTTGGTTGGAGCATTATCCTGCAAACCAAAAGATCACATGTTCAATTCCCAGTCAGGGCACATACCTGGACTACGGGGTTCAGTCCTCAGTAGGGGCACATACAAGAGACAACCTATTGCTGTTTCTCTCTCACATCGATGTTTCTCTCCCTCACTCTCTCTTTCCCTTCCCCTCTCTCTAAATCCAATAAGCTTGTTCTCAAGTTAAGATTAAAAACAAAAAAAATCATTAAAAATAGTGTTTTGGAAACTAATCTATTTCTGAAGAGCTTTTAGATGTAAAAACAAGAAAGTAAATGAAGATATCCTGCAGACTCCAGGAGCTAGACTCTTACTGTGCAATAGAAAGCACAGATAGTCATTACCTGGAGGAGCTGGTGACATTCTTCATATGTACTCATCACTCCTTTAGTTACGCGACAAACTTCGAGTACCTACTATATCCTAGTCACCGAAGAAAGTACTGGGACTTTAACAGCATGGCCCTTGCCCTCAGACTAGTGAGAGAGACAGGGACACTAAGAGCTTCAACACCCTGTGGTGACCATGCAGTGGTAGCTCAGATGGGCCTCTAACATAGCTTGTGAAGTCAAGGAAGGCTTGCTGGAGGAGGAGGCACTTAAGCAGGGTCTAGACTTAAACCTTGCGGGACATAGCATCTAGAAATGGAAAGAAAGGATAGCTGAAAGGATGGTCCTGGCCCCTCGCCCATGCTGACCCCACCCAGAGCCAGTGCTGACATTGTCAAACTCATCCATTGTAAAGGACAAGCTCAGGGCAGACTCTCACAGATCACTGCTGTTTTCCAGTGTTTCCACCTCTGTGTCTCTCAAGGTGGCTGATACTGCTGTGTCCCTGGCTCCTCACCCAAGCCTCCAAGCCTTCACGGAGGCACTGCCTGAGCCAGGTGTGAGAGTTTGCTCCAAGACTGTCAGCTGCACAGGGTCCAGGTGCTCGGAACAACAGCTTTTTCCTCCCATTTGAGCTCAGCCAATTCATCTGCCTCCCTTGGAAACATCACTCTTCCAGCCTGTTTTTCCATCCCGTTACCGTGTTTATCCCCCTTTCCCTCTTCCTCCAAGCGATCGATTTTGTGCACTGGTCCTCTGCACTGTTTGTCAGCATGTGAGTCTCCCCATTTTCAAAACAGAGTATTAAGTAATGTCTTTCCTGCCCCCTTCTCAAGAAAGGGTAAAATGAGGCATTATGTGAAGCTCCTTAAAACTGGCACTGCCACAAGAAAGTGAAGTACAGACAAGGCATTGCCATCATCTGTCACTATTTGTCTACCTGTGCATCCACCCATCTGTTAGTCACTCCTAAATTGTGTACCACTTAAGGATAAAGATCCTCTCCAAATCTATAGTACCTAACACAGTTTTCTACATGTAATGATTACTCAGTAATTGTCTGGCAAAAACAATGATTATGAAATCATCTGAGACTTTGGGAGACAGATAATTGCAAACAGCTATACCATTCGTGCTAGCATGTTCCCATTCCTGACTTCTGGCTAAGGGGTTCTTGAAGACTCAGCTTATGCATCATCTGTGCTAAGATGAGCTTTTCCCGCTCACCTTCATGTCAGAGTTGAGTGCCTTCTCCCGTTACCATCGAATCCTCTCCATACTTTTCCCGCTTTTCCCGCTCACCTTCATGTCAGAGTTGAGTGCCTTCTCCCGTTACCATCGAATCCTCTCCATACTTTGCTCATTTCTCTTTCCGTGGATGGCTTTGTCTCTCAACAGGCAGCAGGAGAGGTCTCTGAGGTGAAGCATTGTGTTCTAATAATCCTTACCAGCACGGCTCAGTTCCTGACACAATGCGATCATGCCATAAACACTAGATTAATAGCATGATATTCATCATTATTGATCTTAATATTAGCTTCCTGCCTGGTAGTCCTTAGATATGTGCTTAGAAATTTCTTCCATGTCCTTGTCAAGTCAGTAGAAAATGAAACGGAGTCAGGAGACCTAGGCTGAGTTCCTGAGGCTGTATTTTCTTAGCGAAGATGTGATGTTCGTATTTATACCTCTTTGAAGTTTCTCTTGAGCAGATGCTGTGGCTTTACTCAGGCTGTGTCCCTTACAGAGCTGGACACCAAGGACGTTAGGTGGCAACGAACAGTGACAGCAAAACGTACCCAACACCTGAGGAATTTCTAAAAGGTGCTGGTGAAGGAAATCTCATCCTCCATCTTTTTAAAAGCCTCCAAATGGTTATTTGTGCCTGTAACACTGCGGACTCTTTTAGGGGAGTCAGAAATGTCCGAATTTATTTTTGTCTGTCTCAGATCTAACCCAGTGTAGGCACTCAATAAATATTTATTGATTTAGATATCTGTCGAGCTTGTACCCTCAAGGTGGGGGCAGAGTTCTGGTTTTATTGCCCTAGTTATTAATCCATTTCTCAACTCAGCTATTTCCTGTTGGTATGAGGTGCTTGGCAACGAGACTCCACAGCCAGGTTACCTTTTCAGACAGTGAGTCGGAAATACAAAGACAAAGGCATTCTGAGTCGCCCCTTTCAGGGAGGACATACCCACTCGTTTTTAATAACGGGCTCAGAATTATGAATTAAAGAAGGCGCGAACACTCCGCTGTCTCCTGGAATGTGGCGGCCAGAAAGCCATTGCCGTGGGGTAGGTCTGGGCTGGCGCAGCGACTTTCAGCTGCCGGCTGGGCTACAGGAAGAGTTTGTTGCATTAAGTAATTTATGGGGTGTTAAGAAGTTCCTTAAGCCATTATTAAAAACATGCAAACTCCTCCCTGGTTAGACCTCTAGTAAGTCAGACTTCTAACTAAGCAGAACTGATGGGCCGTCTTTTGATGTTTAATGAGTCCTGCCGCAGATGGGAGATGTGACAGGCAGGGCTGTGGTGGTGATTTACTGGTCATGAAACAGAATGATGAGAGCCCTCTCCTGAAAAAAAGAAAATGTAGCCGAAAGGACAGGTTTCCCCCCAGCCTCCCTCCCCGCCCCCCACCCCCAGTCCCTTCCCCTTTCTTTCTCGGTGCATATGTTTTTGATTTCCTCATCCCCGTGCCTCTCAGTGCCGGGATCATTTCCATTCAGGCACACACAAAACACTGCAAACTAATTAGCCTTGGATACAGCCACAGGAAGTCAGGCTGCCAAATCCTCTTTCCCCCACAATTCCTCAACGCGCTCAGTCCGCCTCAGGCCCACGGCCTTGCGCTGGGCCTCTCCGTATACGTTGCCAGTTCTAATTTTGCAATTTCCCTTCACCTTATCAAATATGCCCCGAGCCTGCCAGCGGGCGGAGGGGGATGGCTTTGGAGCCGGTCTTGTCCTCTGGACTCTTTCCTCTGGCCCCTGCTCCGCTTTCTCCCCACAATTAGGGAGTCTTGTTTGGATATGGTTTCAGTGCTGACTTGTTAATCTGACCCCGGTTAATGCTCTTTAAAGGAGAGCGTTGCCCACCAGGCAGGGCTCAGGAGAGTTCCCCGCCGGTCTCGTCCACCCACCTCACATCTGCGCCTCCCAGGGGCCCCGTACCTCTGACTTTTCTCAAGGGTTAACCCATTTTCCCACGAGCTGTAGGTGTCAACTCTTCCTTAAGCAGTTTTGATTAAGAACCCTTGACACTTGCTGGGAAAGGGTGTGCAAAGGAGATGGAGAGGGGAGAGGGGCTGAGAGGCGGCCTGGGCCCTGGATTCGGGCGAGGTCTGAGCGCCCCTTCCGTGGAAGCCCCAAGGCAGAGGAGGGAGGCAAACTGGTAGCTCTCGGACCAGATCTGAGCCACTGAAATAGAAAATTGGTTGTCAACATTCAAAAATCAGGAGATTTCACGTAAAAATCCAGATTGATTGCTTGCTTCTTGGGAAAAAAATTAGACGTGGCAACGCTGGGCCCGCGTTTGGCTGGAGCCGAGGAGTCCCCGCACCCCGCGGTGGGCTGTGCGGACTCTCCACGTCCCGCTGCCCCCAGCACTCTCGGTTGCCCTGTTAATGCTGCCCACCTGGCCCCTGCAAACGCTGGGATCTGCCGCTCTTGCTCTACAAACAGAAAGGACAACCGAAGGTTAAACCTGAGAGATGTGGCAGGGCTTTCTGCGTGACTTCTGCTCTTCTCCACAGTCATCTCGACACATCCAAGACACGCCGTGTTGTAACCGTCGTCTGCCGGGTTCTCAGGCTCCCTTCCCCGTTAGACTGTGTGCTCACTCAGGGCCGGGGTCTCGGAAGCCCTGTTCCTTGTTCTATCCTTGATTTGCACAGCGCCCAGGTGCTCAACCAGCTTTTCTTGGAAGATGTTAATGATTTGTTTTCTCAGTGAGCGCACGTTTATTGAATGATACAGGAATTGTGCCGGGTGTTAAGTGTGATTCGAAGGTCATGAGACACGTCCCTTAGTGAGCGTGCAGAGTGGGAAATACGGAAAGAGGAAATAAGAGCTGCACCACAGGTAGAGAATTCAAGAGGTTAAAAAATGTGGTTTTGGTGAAGCAAGTTCTAAAGGTGAGCTTCTCAGAGTTTGAGGTGCTGTAAGTTGGGTAGAATTTTGGCACAGTACTCTTTTTTCTTTTTAGTAATGAGCTATAGAAATGATCCCTGAAGGTATAGTGTTCTTTTTTCTTTTTAAAACCACACTATGTGTTTCACCTTGCATTATAGGGTTCATTTTCTGGACTCCGATTATGTCTAAGTCTGCCAGTAACGGAACTAATTTCTCAGAGTTGCTGAGTGACTTTGTCGCTGCGTGTTGGGAGGTCAGTCAGTATGGAAGCCACAAGCTGCAGCCCACTCTGTAGTAAGGCAAGCATAATAAAATGGATGCACACCAGCCCAAGCTGGTATGTTGCTCAGTTGGTTGGGGCATCATCCTGATACACCAAGGTTGTGGGTTCAATCCCCAGTCAGGCAACATACAGGAATCAACCAATGGAATGCATCAATAAATGGAACAACAAGTCAATGGCCCTCCCTCTAAAATCAATAATTAAAGAAAAAAATAGATGTGTACCCCCCAGGGATAATGGGTGGAGGATTTTCGAAAGTCTTGATTGTGATGGTAATGAGAGAGCGTGGGCAGAAAGCGAAGCATTGCGTGTGCAAAGGGTGAACTGCAAACCAGAAGAGGAGCCTGTCTTCACGGGCTGCCGTGAAAAAGACGTGCAACGCCACCCACAGTGGAATGCTCTCCTGAACCTACTGCCACCGACGGAGGGACACACGTCAGCGAGCACAGTCCACTCAGCTCTCGTGAATCAAGGGAATTCCTCTCCTGGGCCGTCTGTGTTCAATGCTTCAGATTCCCTTTCCAGGAAGCTTTTGTGATGGGGCCCCCATTTGCCATTCTGATCGGAATAATCTCTAGGACCTGTCTTGGCGCATAGGACCTTTCTCCAGAGAGGCAGGGAAATTGTGAAGGCAGGGAGGGGAGAGTTGATGGAAGATATTTCGTAGGAGTAAAATATGACGAAGAAAGTGAATCTATGCCTAACACATTTTCTTTCATAAACATTGGCTTGTACTTGAATGATTTTACCTTTGAGAGAGACTCATCAAATATATGCTTGAACTATGATGGAATCATGATGGGTATCATCAGAAATGCAGCAACTTAGTGTATACAGTTCACATAGAAATGCCCATTCTAGGGACCCTTTAGAAAGATATCTGCAATAACCATAGTCTTGAATATTTTGGACCTGTTGAAAAAATAATTCTGAATATATACACATATATCATAATATCATAGAGTCGTTCACCATAAAATGAAAATTTCAGTTCCAGGGGGTTTGGATTTTCACATTAGACATTTTGTCATCTACAGGAAATACCCCTGTGGTTGCTCACCCCCCGCCCCCATGCCCATTACAAGCATTGCTAATTGATCACAGAGCTTGTCCCTACTATTCTAACATTTGTCAGCAAAAGACCTCTTGGCACTATGCGCTGTTGGCCACTTTCAAGCTACTGGCATTAACATTTAAATTTAAACTTATTTGCCTTCATAACCTAGATCTTCACAAAAACAGGATATTTTCTGTAGACATGTTTTAGATCACATAATACTTGTGGAGTACATATAACGTAACTTCACGATTCATGTACATTATACAGTTTAATCCATCTAACACCCCAGCAAGAAAGATAGTATAACTTCTACTTCACAGATAAGAACACAGATAAGAGATTTGGGTGTTATAAACAATGATGTTAAAGAAAGATGGATATTTCACTGTTAGTTGATTTTGTGGTCTTACAGCTAATAGAGACTTGATTATATAGTGAGAACTACAAATTGCTAGGCTATACTAGAATTTACGCAGCAGAATTTCTTAGCTAAATATAACCTTTCACTGTCCCCAGTTTCACTCTGATTTTTGGATATCTCTCTCTCTCACTTTCTCTCTTTCTCTCTCTCGCTTTCTCATCTTCTCACTTAACCATCATGCCTCCCTTTTCCTTCTCATCTTCCCATAAAGCTGTACATCTCTACAGAGTACAGCGTAAGACAAGGCTTTCCTGACATCAGTGCAGAAGGAGAGCCCTTGCCCCGCCCAAAGCACCAGCAGTTAGCCCTCTTTCGGGAGGACAGTTCAGTCCTCACCCTGGTTGAAGCTGATCAAGCCAACAATCCACAGCCAACAGGGGTCTGCCCCTTTGGAACTTTTAGTCAGAATGATCTAGATACCATGTGAGCAACCGGGCTGACTTTTCTTCCATTTCCAAAGAAGAATCAGGTAGAATGACCAGCTTGAAATTAGCCAGAAGTCTCATTTCCAGTTGGAGGACCACCTGGGCAGTTAGATATTTTTCAGCCACATATGACCCATCATCTATGCGTACTGCAAACAAGACAGGATTTCAGCAGCTCCAGGTTCCATAGTGTCCATGAGAGAGTGCGCAAGGCGAGTGGCTGAGAAGGGGAAAAATCGGCACATATGTTACTTTGAAATACATCGCTCTAAGCAGTGGAGGGAGCATTAGGGGATCTCTCTTCTTTTCTCTCTCCCGCCTCCACCCTCCCTCCTTCTCTCCTTTTTTCTCTCCATCAGAACCGATCTTGAAGGCATCAACCCTGCAGAGACCATCCAGCTTTTGCGCTGGTATTGGAAACAGGTACCTCTCCAGTTTATCAGTGCAGGTTTTCAGTGGTATTTAACCACAAGACCAAATAAAAACCCAGGTGTATGCAGTTCCCACGATATCATAATCCTAATAAAAACATATGTTAAAAGTACATAACTTGACTTTTTAACCAGGAGCTTACCTTGTGAAGTAGGCTAGATCCACACGGATCAAGCTGAGCCAGAACCCAGTGGTATTCGATCTGTATGTAATCTATATGGTTAAAATCTTATCCTTTTTTGTAGATAGCTTGGGGGGTTTGAAGCTAGCTTTTTGTAGATGGCCATTTTTTTCAGAAGCAGTAGATTTTTCTCTTGAGAATCTGAGATTTTTCTGCAAGTACCAGGGATGCTTTCTGAGGTGTATCTAATTCTTAACCTCCCATGGTCATGGTGCAGAAAGAACAGTAGCTCCTTCGAAGGAGTGGCAGGAGTGGCATCAATTGCTAGAAGATATTTCTTAAATGTCTTCTTAACCTGTGCAACACCTTCCTTCCCAGACAACCATGAGGTGCGCTTGTTTCTTACGTAATCGGAGAGCTATCATTCACTGGCAGGAACTCTGGGCTCCACACCTTCTTTCAATTACTAACTTACTATTAATTTTCAATAAGTGAGAATATCAAATAGCATTTGCACTACGTTATTCATTTTAGTAACTGTAATTGCCTTCTACAGACGTGTGTTTCCGTGACTAATGACAAGTGAGCTGCAGATTTGGACATTAGTTCCAGAAATCTGGGTCACATTGGCTAAATGTTCTTAGACGAGGAGCATCCTGGGTAACAGGACCCAAACCCGAAGACGATTGTCAACAGTTTATTATTAAATAGAAAAACATTTCATTAGTGGAGTTAGCGATCATCAATCAATAAAGCAATTGCAGAGTACTGGCCCAGAACAACTACTTCCTTTTTCTTGTTATCCATTTGTATCTTACAGGGTTATGTTCTAACAATAACAATAACTCCTTCTGTTGTGGAAAAGCAAAACCTCACACAGCATGTTAGATACACCTGCCTCAAAATTTCTTAAATTCTTTTTTTAAGATTTTATTTATTTTATTTTTAGAGAGAGGACATGGGAGGGAGAAAGAGAGGGAGAGAAACATTGGTGTGAGAGAAAAACACCCATCTGCTGCCTCTCGCACACACCCCAACAGAGGACCAAGCCCGCAACCCAGGCGTGTGCCCCGACAGGGAATCATCCGGCCACCTTTCACCTCAAGGGAAGACACCCCACCAACGGAACCTCATGGCTCAGGCCTACCTTTTCTAAATTCTTTATTCTAATACCAGATTTGCAATTAGTGGATACCACCTTAGCTTAATGTATTTTGTAATAGCACAGAAAGCCATCCATGTGGGAGTTACTGTCCTCCTCCTCATTATCCTCAAAAGCCCATTTTAAGCTGTTGGTGCCCAGGCTGTATTTGCTGTAGCTGGCTGCTGAAGGCAATGTTGATCATAAATAATTAGCTGGCATGACGAGGTACATTTAAGGCCCCAGGCTGCCGGTAGAGACATATATTTTTATTCACACAATGATGATTTATTGAGTGTGTGTTTTGTGCCCAGCAATGTTGAAATGTAGTAATAAATAAGTCAGGCATAGTCCCTGCCTTCAAGGCACTTACATTCTACTAGGAAGACAAGCAACCAAATAAATAACATTATTTAATTGAGACCGCTAGATGAATAGCTGTCTGTGCTTTCGTTTCACTTGAATTAGAATTCCCAAAAGACTCTCATCTTTGAGCATTACGTTGCAGACATCCGTCAGGCAATGGCCAACAGTTTACGAGCTCGCCATTCATTCATCCATCCATTCGCTCCTGGAATAGTAGAGCCCTAAACTGAGCATGGAGGGCAAGAGGGAAGAGAGCAGCGGCTGCGGTGTTGTTGTTGCTGACGATGACTAACGCGCGAATCAGGTATTTTCAACAAATCACTTGCTTTCTCCAGGATTCAGTTGCCCGGTTGATAAAACTAACTCCTTTATAAAATGAGGCAGCAATACACGATATGATGCCTGAGATCACTACAACCATATTTCTCCGCGTGTAACGAAGGAAGGAATGAGGCCGGAAACTCTGGCCTGACCACGGGGTGCCCATGGGTGAAGCCTGCACTCCGGACAGAGCCCCAGAGTGACCACCAGGAGGCGCGAACTGTGGTTCTGACAGCCCACTTTGTAAACTTGGGCAAGTCAATGAACTATTGGTCTTGATTTGCTCTAAAATGGGGGGAAATGGAAGATATTAGCATCTTTCATATTATTTTTAGCAACATAAACTTCTCCTTTGTAAATTTAACACAAAATCAATAAAAGAGAAAACACAGTGGGGACACAGTGTTAAGGAGTTTATAGGAAGATGGGGATAAGAGGGTGGGTGTAGGGAAGTGGAGTCCCGCCGGCTCAGCCTGTCTTGCTTCACCCCTGTAGTGACTCCCGAAATAGCTCTTTGGAACCCCTTGGGTGGTGCACAGTTTGAGAAGCCCTAAGTCCCTTCCTTGCTAATACTACGTGGGTTAATACAGCCACCATGGGGCCAGACCTCCTAAGGGTGCGAAGTGGAACGGTATCATCACCAACTCAAGTCCGCCAGCTCCCAGCCAACAGAGCAAGACGGAGAGGCATCAGGTCGAGGAGCTTGGAAACCTGTGCAGGAGACAGGAGTCTCCCCTGCAGCTGCTCACTCCAGCCCCAACCTGCACCCATTGTGTGCAAAACATCAAGTCCCACCGCTAGGTGGAGCCAAGATCTTAGCAGAAGGATGAGTGTTGAGGTCCCGGGAAGCCTTTGCGCATTGCAGAACTGAGCTCCTTGTGAGGTTAAAAAAGAAGGCATTGTGGCACATGATGTTAGCCTCTGCCCACAGAGATCACTTGAACTGAATTGAGAGATCACTCCTCCATCCTTTGTGAATTTAAAAGCAAAGGTTTGAGGATTTAAGCTACTGATTGGTCTCCATTACCACCTGTAAGTTTTTGGCGGTACCATTCAGAGGCTGCTTTAATTGGAACAAGCAATGTTCCACAGGAAGAATGTGTGAAGATGTAGCCACCTTGGACGTCATCAAACCCAACCCCCTCAGAGTGGCCCTCTAACCTTGGTTCGCACACCAAGTGGCAGGGAACCCCAGAACACTTGAGGTGGGCAGTCTCTTTCCGCTCTGCCACCGTGATTTGCCACAAAATTCTTTCCTTATGTTGAACCAAAATTTGCTCCCTTATGGCTTCCATTTTTAGATTCTGATTCTGGTCTCTAATGTTTCAGGGGATAAACCAAATCACCTGCACGATAGTCCTTCAGGTATTGGCAAAGGGCCACCCTGTTTCCTGGGCATCTTTGGTTTTCCAGACCCAAACCTCTTCCTTACTGCTTCATCCCTGAAACAGACTGTAGTCTTTCCACTGCAACACTGGGATCACCTTTCTAGCAACCGACTGATGTGACAGAGTGGAATTTTGATCTTAGGTGACAGCCGCAGAGGGAGTGAACACAGCCTCGTTTAGAGGGATGGCTAAGTTGAGGTGACTGGAATGCAAGAGGCACGGTAAAGGCAGAAAGTGTGGGAAATGGAGCCGGGAAGGGTGGGTCAGGCCAGGTTGGGAGAGGTCAGGCATTCCACCTTGTCATCCATCGGTCATCCACCTGTCACCCACCCATCTTTGACTTACTCTACCTACAAATATCTCCTGAGGGGTTGGCACTGTACTCAGCCTTGGGAAGAACACAGTGAGCACAACAGACTTAGTCCTTGCTCTTAAGCAACGTGCATTCTAGTGGGGAAAAGACAGGCATTAATCAATAAAATCATATAATATAAGTGGCAGCCATGTAAGAAGGGGACTGGCCAGGCTGCAGAAGGAACAGTCAGGGAAGGTTCCCTGGAGTGAGGACAATTTCAGCTGATATCTGAAAGTAAAGAGGTTGATGACTAGACACAGAGAAAGCGGCTGGGGGAGAGCATCGCCAACAGAGGGAACTGCATGTACAAAGGTCCTGAGGCAGAGAAACAGGAAGGGGGCTGAGGCTCCTGGAGGACAGAGGTGAGGATAAAGTGATGGGAAATAAAGCTGGGCAAGGCAAGATTAGGGGGCCTTAAAGGCCAAACTAGCCGTTTAATCTTCATCCCACGCTCAAGTGGAAGCCGTTGAAGAAGTATTATCACGAGGTTTTTGCAGTAAGAGACCAAACTAGGTCTGTGTTTAGGAAGGCACTGTGGCAGCAGGTGTGGGAGGCTGGACGAGGGACATGCTTGGCACACCGAGAGCCTGGGGGTGCAAGAGTAGAAATAATTAATGTGAGATGATGAGGGCAGAACCCACAACCATGGCAGCGATGGCCTCACAGTCCAGAAGGTACCAGAGAGGAAGCTAAGCAGCTATTCTGTCTCATTGTACGATGGAAACTCTGCCGGGGAAGGGACTTCAATGACTTGTTCAAGGTCATATGGCTAGTTGGTAGCAGAGGGAGGCTGGGAAGCAGGATCCAAATTAAACAACAATTTTTTAGTCATCCCACTTTTTTTCCTGGAAAGGATAACTTGGGGCATATCAGGAATGGATCCTATCTAATGATGTGCTTCTCAGACAAGGAAACGCAGGGGCCGAAACCCAGCTATTCACCCAAACACATGCTTCTTCAGTAGGAACCGGGGTTCCACAACACTAAACCTTTCATGGAAGACCTCTGCATTTATTTTATTTTATTTTATTTTATTTTATTTTATTTTATTTTATTTTATTTTATTTTATTTTATTTTATTTTATTTTATTTTATTTTATTTTATTTTATTTTATTTCCACATAAAAGAGAAACATTGAAACATCAAAGAGAGAGAAGCATCGATGTGAGAGAGAAACAGCGATCAGTTGCTCCCCACAGGCCCCCTGAGTGGGGATGGAACCCGACACCAGGGGTGCGCCCTGACTGGGGGTCAAACCCACAACTTTGTGGTGCATGGGGACGACACTCCAACCAAGTGGGCCACCGGCCAGGGCGGAGACCTCTGGACTTCAGGGTCACTGTCCATTAACTTGCTTTGTTATTCTCTCTCTGTGCTGCCATGATTATAAAAATAGACGTTAGGTCTACAAGGGACTGGGTCCAACATTTAGTCTGGTGTTTTTCAACCATGTGCCACAGCTCAGCAGGGAAGTGCACACCCTTCAGAGATGAGTGGCTGGCATGCACGGAGGTGTGGATTCTATTTCTGCTAGACGTGAATTGCTTTTACGGCAATATTACCTCCGAGGATTCTCGGATGTATAAACTTCAATGAGCATGTTCTCGGCTTCAATAGGGTAAAATCATAGTTTGATTCTCTCTTTTCTTAAAAGATTTTACTTATTTTTAGAGAGAGGGAGAAAGAGAGGGAGGGAAACATCGATGTGTGGTTGCCTCTCATGCACCCCCTACTGGGGACCTGGCCGGCAACCCAGTGCCCTGACTGGGAATTGAACCAGTGACCCTTTGGTTCACAGGCCAGCACTCAGTCCACTGAGCTACACCAGCCAGGCAGGGCTTGCTCCTCTTTTTGATGGATGCTGCTGTGCTAAACTCAGAAAAGCGCAGAGAAAGACAGGTATACGGGGTGCCCTTTTTTCATATATAGGCTTCTTGGTACTTTTGAAATATTTCTCTGCACACTTTTTTTATGGCGAGAACATGCCTCCGTCCTTATTACTATGAGTAACACAGAGAAGCCAAGTCTGAGGTGCCTGCATGAAGTCCCTCAGTACCTTGGGAGAAGGTCCAGCTCCTTCCTGTACAAAACATCAAGCACATACTTGTGCCAGGCACCATTCCGTGTGCTTCTCATACCTTCATTTAGTCAGTGATCTGAAAGGCGGACGTCATTGTTACTTCTATTTTCCACATGAGAAACCGATGCTCAGGTTGCTGAGGCCACGGTCCCAGTCACAAGGCAGGTGAAAGAAGCAAAGACAAGTTCACATGATCACAAAGTGCTTGCTCTCTACCTACTACACAGAACCACCTCCCTGCCCAACTGTTTCTCTTGGGGTGATGGGTGGCTGCCACTCTCAGTTTGTGGGTGAACATGATGCTTGCCACGCTTGCCACGGGAAAGAAGAAGCAGAGGGAACCCCCTCCTACTCTCTGGTCCCAGTTCTCAGTTTTTCCACTCTTGTCCAGACACTGTGCTGACCTCCACCTGTGTCAGAAGTTCAACGTCAAGGTCCTGGAGAAAACTTTGGCCACTCACATTCTCCCTCACAAACTGGTGGGAGGGAGGGGTACAGGGGGAGTGTTTCCATTGTCCTTCAGTGGGTCCTTGAAACTCCACAGGGAGGAGAGGGGGTGGCTGGGCTATGCAGACACTGTTCTCTCCACAACCCTCCCTGTCTCAGGCCTGGTCTTCCATCACATGCAGCCTTCAGCCAGAATATACCCTCACACCTCCTCCTGTTTCATCGGGATTTAAGCAAATTACCTCTTCACATTTTATTTAAATTCTTTTTCATTATAGAGGGAAAACTTATTCAGCATTTTGGACTCTAAAAAAATGCAGGGGTGACTGTGTTTCTGCCCTTGCTCTACACTGTCCAACCTCCCACGCCCCCCTTCGCACTCTCCTCCATCCCTGCACCCCCACACCCAACACCCCACCCCATTGCCTCAGCCAGGGTTCCCTACTCTATGCTCTGCCCCCTCAGCCCTGACCCGCTCCTGCCACCTCTGTCTCCCCTTCCAACCCCAACAAAGCATGCCAGGCCTGTTCCTGTGTCTTTAGAAGGTCAGAGTATCAGCTCTCCATCGCTGTTCCTTCGCAGACGATGCAACCCTGAGTTAGGCCAACACCAGTCAACGTGACACACCAAAAGATGACGTGCCTCGTCCAGCTGCCCTGTCTCACTGGGGAGGCCTAGGCTCTCTTTTCTCCTTCCTCACACTGCCCCCTTCACCAAAAACCTGAGGAACAGAAAGGAAGATTCACAATGATGGAAAGCTGCTCATTCATTCTTTTGTACGATAAACAGTTCCATGGCCTACTTCGTCAGGCACCAGGATAATATCAGTTGAGTGTGAGTTCATCCTTGATTTTGGGCTGGCATTCCATCCCAGAGAACACCGCGTCCTAAGGCAGTGCTGACTGGCATGGGTGGGGGTGAAGAGCCACAAGGCAGTTTGGGACAGCTTGGAGATTAATGTGTCTGGCAGGGAAGGACAGACCACAGGGGCCAGACAGGGGCCAGATCATGGCGAGAATGTGTTCCCCACACTAAGACGTTCAGACTGTACCTTGTGGTCACCAGGAGCTAGAAGAGCTTTAACCAGTATAGCGACAAGGTCTGAAATGCATTCTAAAAATGGCACATTGGGGTAGGAAGCTACGGCTTAAGTTACTGCCTTTCCCAGGAGAGATTTATACTCTAATAAACAGTCAAGACTCTAGCTAAATAAATGAAAATCTAACATTAGAATTCAGGCATCACAGTACAAGTAGGGGAGGGATTTGGGGAAGATGGAATGAGTCCTTCATCTATGGAAGTCACACCAGGAGAATCACCCAAAGCTCAGCTTCTGCATTCCCTGCACCCTGCCCGGCAGCCTGCCCCTTTTCTTTAACTGGAAGAACATTAACACCAGAAAGAAAAAAACAACATCCCCAAGCCCCCACCCCCCGGCTCCCTCCTCCTTTTGTTAAAACTTCCCGTAGAAAGCAAGGACTGAGAGGATCAAAGCATCCACTTCCTTCCCTTTGATGTGTGGTCAGAGACAGGCTCTGATGTCAGAGGCCTGTTGCATTTCATTAGACCCTGATATTAAGCTTCCTAGAGGTCAGGGCGACCGCACCGCTCTAACCTGGCTTCAACCAGGTTCCCTTTGCTGGAAGTATCCGCGATCGCCAGCTCCCTTCAGACCCATTAGGAAGTTACACAGGTAAAGAAATGGGAGTGTAAATATCCTCTCTCGCTTTATACTGCTCTGCATTGTGGGGCCTCTCTTCAAACTTGCATTTTGGCCCAAACAGTCCTGATTCTGCATTCTGAATTCATATGTCTTCCTCATGTCAAATTTTGGAGCTCTAGGCAGGTATGGAAAGGGGCAAGGTTTGGTAGGAAGCACATCATTTTTAGCTGAGGGCGCCCTCTTTCTCTAGAACATCGCCTGCAAGCTCCGCTGATTGCAAGCTCTGGGTTTCCCTTTGGCCGCGTTAGGGGGCCCCTGGGCGATGGCCCTAGATTTGCTAGTGGTATTGGAAGAACCACAGTACAAACTCCAATTAGCCTCCCTCCAGAGGAAACATTTAACCATACAATTTCTCCTGTTTATAAGACAAATGGTTTAAGCTGCACACACAGCACTTATGCCCCAAAGGAACGTGTTTCTTGGCAGTTTTCGATTGCAGGCTGCATACAGAATTTGCTGCAGAAAAGTGCTTTTAATGGAAAACCGAAACTTCCATGAGTCAGGTCAGCTCACTTTCCAGTCCAGATCCAGGGCTCTGGCAAATCCCTGGATTTATCACCCCCCAACCTGCCTCCCTCTCCCTGCCCTCTGGCTTCCTCTCTACCCTGGTCCCGCCCCTACCTCATAACTGAACTCATCTTGTCTGCAAAATGGGGAAGTAGTACTTAATAGCACTCAGTGGGCGCTGGAACTCCGCCCCCAGATACTTTTTTAGGACATCTTTTTTTTTTAAATGAGAGTTCTTCTGCCCTGGCTGGGTGGCTCAGTTGGTTGGAGTACTCATCCCCCATACACCCAAAAGTTGCAGGTTTGATGTCTGGTCAAGGCACATGCCCGGGTTTCAGGTTCCATCCCCAGTGGAGGAGCATATGGGAGGCAACCAATTGATGTTTCTCTCTCATGTCGATGTTTCTCCCTCCCTCTTTCTCCCTTCCTCTTTCTCGAAAATCAATAAACATATCTTTGGGTGAGGACTAAACATAACCAATTTTTTTTATTTAAAAAAAAAAAAGAGAGTTGTCCTTCAGAAGGGAAAAGAAAGCAAGAACCCTGTTGGATTTCCTTTAATTACTTCATGCTTTCATAATTCTTTTTCTTTTCCATGACTTGAGAATTATCCTCTTTTCAGTGCTCAGAGCTCCTTATCTTCCTCCAGAGCTGCATTGGAGTGGGACCTTGTTGTCTCTGCGAGTCTCAGGGCTGCGCCTGCGCCCTCCTCTCTAAGCTGCTCCGGCCCCTTGTTCCGCTCAAGGCCTGTCCCTATTTGCGGAGAGCAAGGCACAGGCACCTGCACTGTCATGGCCCCAGCGGCCTTTCCTTGAAGGACTTTTCTCCCTGCCTGTCCATGGGAGGGAAAAGTGAAGGGAAAAACCAAATGTGGGAAATGTACTGCATCCTTTTACCTGACGCTCTTTGATGTCCGGGAGACAGGCAACCTGTACTTAACACCTGGCTCAGCCTCTCACGTCCAGGTGACTTTGGCGGCTCCCTTACCCATTCTCAGTCCTCATTTATAAAACCTACTCAGAGCGGTGAGTTGGGATTATGTGAACCAAGACAGCCTTCACTTCCCTTTGAAAATAATCTCGCTTCTCTTCCTCTTTCTCCCCCTCATTCCCACTTTAGCCACCACAAGTGATAATGGCCTGCCCTACTTGAGCTTTGGTCTGGGCCTTTCTCTGTGGCTAAAACTCCCTCCCCTCCTTGCTGTCCTGTCCTGTTTTTTTGTTCCGTCCTGCCCTGTTTTTCTGTCCTACCTTATCCTTACAGCTCTAGGAAGGCTTCTCTGAGAGTTGCTAACTCCCTCCTCTGTGACTCTCCAGTATTTCAGATATACATTCTGATGTGATAAGTACTGCAAGGTCATCAACCTGCTTCAACTAGACTTAAGAGCTCCTCGAGGCAGGGATCAGTCTTTTTGAGTCTTTCTTCCCTTTTACAGCACTTCTGTTAATAGTAATAGTTTCCTTTAATTTCCTTTTTGCTCACTCACAAACATTCATTGAGTACCTGTAGTAGTTGGCAAAGCCTGTTTACAAAGTTTACCATGTGTCTATATCCATACATTCTGAAATGTCTAGTATTTGCAGTTTCAAAAAACATGGGACACTCGTGTCCATCTGCCTTCTGGAGTAGTTACTGAGCCTTCATAGATTGGCAAATGCCTTGATTCTTAGCCTTCAAAACTGAGCAGGATCCATAAGGAAAAAAAAAACTCTCCCTAAAACTCATTGTAATGAAAATTAAGAGCATCAGTAACAGCTTCTAAAGAGAAAGGAAGACTGACTACAAAAGAACAAGAATCTAATTGATATCAGACTTCTCAACACTGAAAACAAGAAACCAAAGGGGTAATTAACATCTTCACAATGTGGCAGGAAGGAAAGAACTTTGAACCTGAAATCCTATAGTCTGCCGTGACCTGAGGAGGGTGCATGAATTGAAAAGTCTGATCATCTCATTTCTGTTTCTCGAGGTTGGATGAGAGAGCACATGAAAAGTGGACGCCTGAGTCGGTATTGCAGTTGAAGATACAAGGAAGAGAGGGAAGTCTTGTTCTCCCAGACACTCTGTTCCCAGGATGATGTACGTGCTCTCCGCTCCCTGTCCTTCCTGAGCCAGCTGTGTCACCAACTAGGGTTGTGATGGTGGCAGCCAACCCCATACTTAATGTGCTGCCCATAGTTCCTCCAATCACTGACTTCCCCACTCCCTCCCTCCTTCCTGGTGACTGGCGCAGTGAGGGCATCCCACGTCCTGAGCACCAGTGAGCGAGTGGCCAGGAAAACATTTCTAATCACACTCACCAAGTTCTGTAGAAACCATAAAGTTGGCCCAAAGGAACCTGGAGTGGCCAGATTCCAGGTGTATTATGGAAGCTCGATTTCTGATTCCTCATTCTCGGCTGTGTGCTGGTGGTCAGATGTGGCAGCATCAGAAATGAGGGTGGTGGTGGAGGGAGAGCTGGTCCTGGAGGCTCTGAGAATCGGCTTACTTTCAGCTAATGCGTAGGGTGTTCCTGTTGCATCCAGCACTTTTTTGGTTATGAGTAATAAATCTCTTCGTTTCAGATCATTAAAGTTGGTACTTTCACTTTTGGCAAAACATAAAGAGGAAAACTGAACCCACACGGTCTGGAGAGTAAGGCACACATCAAACACCAAAACCAAACCTAGGCGTTAGCAAACTGTTGGAGAGAGGCTTTGACCAACTGGACAAAGTGCTGAGTCTCAGGGTTAGGCACTGGGCCAGGTGCTAGGGAGATGGACAGCTCTCGTCGCTGCAGCCACAGTGCTAGGTAATTTCCGGAGATGGCTGCCACCACTTCCCCGTCTTCCCCTATGTGCGTACCGCTCCTTTATTGATGAGTGCTTATTTGTCCTCCCCTTGAATTCACAACTGCTTCGACCAAGTGATATCCTGGGGCTTTTGAACCTAGAATTTTAAGACTTGCCATTTCTACTTTCTTCCTCTTAGTATCTGGCATCTATGCTGTGAGAAGTCCAAGTCACTAAGCAATCTTAGACACGCCGACCTAGTCCAGACCCCAGATGACTAAAACAACAGCGGACACCATTTACAGCAGGAGAAGCACTCAGGCAAAGCCAGCCATTCTACAGAATCATAGGAAAATCCTTGTTTTAAGGCACCAAGTTTTGGATAGTTTGTTATACTGGAGTAGGTAACTGAGACACAAAGCTTAGAGAAGACAGGTATTAAATAGGAGATGATAGTACAATGTGACAAGTGTGCAGGGTCCTATAGGGATGCAGAGTGTGTCCCCAAGTTGAGAGCTTAGGATGAGTTAGAGTTCACTGAGAAGCTGGTGTGAGTGACAGAGGGAACGGCATGTGTGAAGCCAAGAAAGAAAGCGTGCAGGGCACATCTAAGAAACGTAATTTTACTGCAACCTAATTTTGGCATGTGAGGAGTAAGACGAGGAAAGGGCCATGGTATTTAAATTTTAGAAATTATTATAAATGCAATGGGAGGACTTTGAAGGATAGTAAGGCTGAAAAGTAACATAAAATGATTTGTGATGTTTCACCTTGACTACTGTATAATGTGTGTGAGTTTCAAAAATACAGCCAATTATTATTATTATTATTAATATTATTACTAGTGACTTGATGGGAGCACAGAGAATCTTTTGGGGTGTGAAACTCCCACTGCACCCTTGGCTTGTTGGGGGCACATGGCACTTCCGTTCTTTGCCATGGCAGCTCTGGTCCCCAGGCCTGGCTGCCTCCAAGTCAGCTGATGGGTGGGACGGGGACTGATGGTTTCCATATGAGCTGCCCTTACAAGGCTCTTGGCGTGGGCTGGTACATCTCCATCTCCAGTGCTAAAAATTGTTGCTCAGTCTATCCCAACTCCCCACCAGAGACGCCTGCTGTCTCTCAGGAAATTCCAGGCTCCCAGGGCCAAGCCCGTTGTTTGAATGCCCCTTGAACATCTCCCAAGGAGCCTGCCCTACAGCCCAGCCAGAGAGAAGAAAACAGATACGGACCCAAAGAGACTGGAAAATTTGGGCAGGAAGCTATAAAATGAGATGCAGCTTGGAAAAATACAAATTGTTACATCTGGGAGAGAAAATAACATATCATTAGCAATCCCTGCGCTGCCCCTCCCCCAGCAAATGTACATTCAGGCATCAGAGCAGGGGCAAATTACTGTCAGGCCAACAAGGTTTAAGCTTCAGTCTTTCAGTTGTGCAGGCCCGTTCCAGTTCCTTGGGAGAGGCTAGCAACGTGCTCTTCATATGTTATTGTAAATTTGCAAAGATAAGCTATTTTTGCATATTTCCTTCATTAGGACCTCCCAAATTGCATAAGCTTCATGCTACACAAAACTTGGATCTGCCCCTGGGCAGGCTGAAAATTGTGTCACCATTGTTTTGTGACGATGTTGGTGGCCACTCTGCTGAGAAGAATCTCTCTGGCTAGCTCATGAGACTTTGTGAGAATACATGTGCAGTGAGTTAGGCTCAAACCCTTCCAGGGCACTTCCCTGGGTAAGGCTGTGGGTGAATACTGAGTTGGGTGTGTGCAGGCTGAGCTACCGCATCACGTGACTCGAAGACTGGTCTTCAGCAAAGTCATGAAACTCAGGAACTTGTTCTGACTCCGCCAGCCTTTCTGACGCTGAGCCTGTCACGGAGTGTTCCTGTGCCCCTTTCACCAAGTCCTGCCTTTGCTGGCAGAGCCAGTGGGCTCCGCTCACACCGAACTTGGGATGGAAGCGGCCATCTTCCTGTTACTGGGAGCCAAAGCCTTAAAGAGCTATATTCCACAGGTAGAATTCATTTCGGGAAGGGCTAGCATGGACCCATAGGATTTCTGAGAAGCACCTCAAAGCAATGGTGGGCGTGACGGTTAAGCTGTCTCTCTGAGAGGGTGACTCCCAGAGTCTGGGAGATAACACACTCCCAGGAAGGAAGTTTGGAATGACTTTTCGAAATTTCATACATAGTTTTGATTATTTTCCGCACTGAAAGATGTTTTTAGTTACTTCCTATTGAGGAAAATTGCCCCTCTGCAGGGTGGTGTCCAGCCCCACCCTACCATAGGTCACCTGCCCCCGTGGGTCCGTGTACCCTGGTGGAAGAAGCACACTTTCAGTCATTTTAGCATGAAGCTTTCAGGAGCAGCTCTGGCTCAAAAGAAAACTATCTCACAGCACAGGACAAGAAGGAACCTCCAGGACCTGGAAGGATTTCATGCTTTTTATTTCAAATTGCAGTCCTTGAGGGCTGGGCTTCTTAGCCAGTCCCCTAGCAGACAGTTGGCAGAAGCAGCACCCCAACACGGATGGGCTGGCTTTGCTCGAGGCGCCATGGAAACGTTGGGAACAGTGTTTGTTGGCAGTGGAGGTGCGCCTGACTTGGCTGAGCTTGGGCTTGCTCTTTCGGAGCTCTGAGAGGGGTGCCTGAGCCAGGGAAGCACTGCTCATCGCCAAAGCCTGGAATCCGCCCCCTTCACAGCAATCACAAACCTGGCTCTGGGTGCCCTTCTTCTTCGTGCACCTTTACCTGGAGTTTAATGGCACCACATTTACCAAACGACAGTAACCTCCAATTAATGGAAGCAGACCCTGGACTACTCACACTGAGCAAAAAGGTGACGTGAGTGGGATTGGTCTTTGACCCTTTCTTGCCTATTTCCTTGTCCCCTCTACTTGTTATGTCCTTTGTCCCCCCCATGGGGGTTCCCTCTCCTCCAGGACACAGGGCTCTGGCGATTCAGACTTAGGGTCAGCCCTTCTACCTGTGTGAATGTACAGTGGGGGCCTGGGACTTGGTGGCTCACTCCTCTTAGCAATATCTCAGAAGATTTCAGCAAGATGCAAACTTAACATTGACGAATAAACCTTTCATGGTAAACTCTGCGGCAGCTACAGAGGAATTTTGTCTTGTCTTGCAGTGGGCCTTCCCAGCACCCCTCAAAGCATCACTCTCCTTATGGAAAAGGCAAGTCCCCCCAGGACCACCTCACTGGGCCTTAGGATGAGGTGCGAGCATGATCTGCCTGGGGCAAAGCTCAGGTGTCCCAGTGTCTCAGTGTTTTGTTCGTTGAGCCCGAGTTGATATTTTGGGAGATGGAGATACTAATTTCCCAATCCCGGAGGAGATCCTCTGGGCCAGCGTATATCCCTTCCAGGCGTAGTAACTGCTGTAATGTCGTCCCTATGTAAAGCTTGTGAAGACACCCATGAATCTGCCTAAGCTGCCTGCCCACTCCTCCCAGCTTCAGTGCTGGATGAGGAGATCCCCAGCTAGATAGGCTCTGGGGTCTTGGTGACCAGTGCACTTGGTCTCTTGGGAAACCAGCCCCAGCGAGGGAGGTACATGGAGTCCCACGCAACAGGACCCAGCCTCCTCTGAGACATTAGCTGGTCAGACATCTCTTAGGTCTGTTCCTTGACTTATTAATAGCCATCCAGCGCCTGAGGCCACATTGTTCTCTGACTTCTTTCCACTTTTTCTCTAATTCTGCTCTTGTCCTCTCTACCTACACGATTGCTCCCAGCATCCTGTCCTTCTTCAGGTCTGAGTCACATCTCAGACTTCCTGCTCTGTTCCCCAGGTGCTCCTTTCAGGCACAGCTCAAGCAGGGATTGTGAGCCCGGCCGTTGTGCGGCATCCTGTGCAGCCCTGCCCAAGAGTAGGCCAACCCCACCGGGTCTCCTTAACTAGGGAGCAGTGGAAAGCTGGCCTCATGCAGTGGCACCTACCTGTCCAAGGTCGCTGGAGCAGAGTCGGGGTGGGGCGAATTCCAGTAATTTCGGATGAATCCAAATTATGGGGGAAATGCCAGTTGTGATTTAAGATCAGATAAATAACAATGCCAAGGGGGAAAAGAAGGAGGGTGACACTGAGTGTATTCACCTATTTCTATTCTTGTCATTTTTAACTTTGGCCAAATGAATGTGATCTGTGGCCCTATTATTCTCATTGGTGACTATGAGAGGCCAAGAATAAACCAGTTAATTTCCAAGTAAGCTTGGCTCTGAATGCAGAGAGCCTCTTGGCCTCAGGCTAGCCATGCTCCCTGGAACAGCCTCTGGCAGGAAACAAAAAGCCTTCATCCCGGCTGTTTGCCTCGCCTTGAACTCCAGCCCGTTTTCATGGGTCTGACTTGGTTGGCATATGTGTGAAGGCATCTGTCTGTTTCTCCCATTCTCCTTTGGGCTGAAAGTGATTTATTCCAAAATCTGTTATATATTTAGGCTATGTCATGCCCTGAATACTGGGTTTCACTGCTCTTCCAGTAACTTGTACCATTAATTATCCTTTATATTCGGGCTATTAGGGGTTGAGCTGGCATGAAGCGTACATATTGGGCAAGAATAATATGCAGATGGCATGTCACGAGTACACCAACAGTTAACATTTAAGTAGTTTGCAAAGCACTTTCACACGGATTACCGCCCTTGGGCCTCACGATAACCCCCTTGAGGTAGGTAGCAGAGTAAAAAGAAAAAATCATTGCTCCCACTTTACAAATGATAAATAGGGGACTCAGAGAACAAGTGACACAGTTAGAACTTGAGATTCCAAACTCCTCTTAAGAATTCATAAGCTGAAAAATATGCAACTTTAGCCCTTGGGGTTCTTTAGTTACTTGGCTTGAAATTCTCTGTCATTTGCCTACATTGACTTATTTAACATCTTCATTGAGGTTGTAATTGACATATAGCAAACTGCACAGATTGAAAGTGTACAGCTTGATAAGTTTTGACATGTGTGTATAGCCACGAAATCAACACCGTAATTAAGATAATGAACATGTTCATCACCCCCACTCCGAAAGTTCCCGAGGGCTTCTTTGCAACCCCTCCTTCTCACTCCTCCCCTCCATCCCCAAGCAAACACGGATCTGCTTTCTGTCACAATACACTAGTTGGCATGCCTTAGAATTTATATAAATGGAATCATACGGTATATATTGGCTTCTTTTATTCAGCATAATATTCATTCATGTCCTCACATGTATCAATAATTAATTTCTTTTTTTTTGCTGAATAATATTCCATTCTATATTCCAGTACCACTGTTTGTGTATCCATTCACCTGCTGATGAATATCTGGGTAGCTTTTAGTTTTGGGCTGTTACAAATAAAGCTCCTATGAACATCTATGTACAACTCTTTCTATGGACAAATGTCTCCTGGGCCCATACATAGGAGTGGAATGTTTGCATCATATACTAGGCATGTGTTTAACATTTTATAAAACTTCCAACAATATTTTCAAAGAACTCAGACCGTATTACATCTACCAGTTCCTCCTGCCCTCCTTGCCAATACAAGGTATGAGCTGTCTTTTTATTTCGGCCAATCCGGTTGGTATGTAGTACTATCTCATTGTAGTCCTAATTTACATTTCCTTAACGACTAACAGTGTTGAGTGTTTCTTCACATGCTTATATGCCATCTGTATATATTTTTTGGCAAAGTGTTAACATCTTTTGCCCATTTTCTAACCATCTTGCCTATCTTCTTATTGGTGAGTTTTGAGAGTTCTTTCTAAATACCGGATACAATTCATTTATCAAACATAAAAAATCATTTAGTGAGTCCAATTTATCAATTTGTTCTTTTAGTATTGTATCTAAGAAATCTTTACCTAACCCAAATTAACAAAAGTTTTCTCCTAATGTCTCTTCCAGAAATTTTAGAGTTTTAGGATTTACATTTATGTCTGTGATGCATTTTGATTTAATTTTTATATGGCAAGAGGTATGACTCAAAGTTGGCTTTTTTGCATATGGATATCCAATTGATCTACTGTGTAGAAGATCATTTTTCACCACCGTCTGCCATTACATCTTTGTTGAAATCAGTTAACCATATGTGTGTACTTCTATTGCCAGACTATTCTATTCCATCAATCCAATTGTTTGTCTTTATGCCAATACCACATTGTCTTGACTACTGTGATGGTTAGTTTTATGGGCCAATTTGGCTAGGCTGTACTACCCAGTTATATAACCAAACCACAGTGTAAGTGTCGCTGTGCAGTATTTTGTAGATTTTGCATGTGTGTGCATGTGAAGGTATTTTGTAGATGTGGTTAACATCTATAATCAGTTGACCTTAAGTAAAGGACATTACCCTCAATAATGTGGGTAGGACTCCTCTAATCATTTGAAAGACCCAAGAAGCAAAAACTGAGGTCTTCTGGAGAAGAAATTCTGCCTTAAGACTGCAACATTAACTCCCGCACAGGTTGCCGGCCTGCCCTGTAAATTTCATGCTTGCCAGCCCCCACCATCATGCGAGCCAACGCGTGTTCTCCCACCCTCCCTGCCGCCCTCCCTCCACCATCAGCTCAGCTCTTGTCTATGTGGTTTCCATCACAGCCAGGGCTTCTCTGTTCTCTATCTGACAGCTCCAGGCTTAAATTACCTGTATAACTTGCAGCTGTATAACTTGCAGTCCTTGTAGAAAGAAAGGTTATTTCCACACTAGTTCCAGTAAAAGTCAAAAACTAATCCCATAAATGCATCTCATTAGACTAAGTCAAGTTACATGTCTACACCAGAGCTGAAAGCTGTGTTGTAGGGTGTACTGGCTCACTAGACCTGGCTTATGTGAGCACTGCCGGTGGGGGTGGTGGGGGGGGGGGGGTGGAGAAACGCCAAGTGGAGGAGCGTGGAAGGCCCGCGTCCTTCTCAACTTCCTCTGTCGGTTGCAACCTCAGCACTCGTTGTGTGCTTTTTCCATTTTTTATGAAGACTCTTCTGTTGACTTCTGCTTTCTACTTTTTTTTTTTTTTTTTTTTTTATTTAAACTGCTTCTTTCCCCCGAAGAGCCAGCATCACACATGCTGGTTTCACCACATTGTCTTGTCCCGGATTGTTAGTCAGTTCTGCACAGAGTTCAAGTTTATTGCTGTCACCACTGGAGTCTGCAACAGCTTTCAATTTGGCTCCTTTGTGAATCTCATTAATATGCAGTTATCACCTCCCTCCAGATCATTAACAGACATTAACCCAAACCAAACCTAATAATGAAGTCTGAGGGTTCCGTGGCGGTAACTCTTTCAAAGGAAACGAAAGCGCTGGACAGAGGATGAATTTGGGTAGGAAAATAGAAATGACCTGCTCTCCTAACGCACAGAGTTTTCAACAAAAGGAGACCTTGGGAGGAAAACGAAAGAACCGCAGCGTCAGGACAAAGAGATAGGAAAGTATGTCTGGGCCTCCGTGTCTGCGAGTTTAGGGTAAACTTCACAGCCGTGAGGTTCGGAAGTCCAAGGGTTCATGCTACTGTCTACTTATTTATATTATTTTTATTAAAGTATAATATTCCATAAATATATCATATTACCTTCAAGTGTACAATAGCAACATTTATATACCTTATGATGTGATCACCACGCTAAGTCTAATAATCATCTGTCACTGTGCAAAATTGTCACAATATTACGGTTTAAATGAGAGAAGCAGTTGACAAAAGAATTTAGTTGCTGGCTGTTCTCCTTCATGTTCTGAAACACTCCCTTTTTGGTCGTAGAGGTGTCTCAAACTGCTTTTTTTCTGGGTTGGTGTTTCAGTTTTAGTCTGAGTATCACTCAGAGTGTGATCTACTTACCATTGCTGAAAAAAATATAATCGTCACTGTCAACCCACAACCCTCAAACCCATTGTTTTATGAGCTGGAGCTTGATTTCGGCTGTTGTTTGTAACCCTCAAACCCATTAATTGATGCCCTTTATCACCTCTCACCTGGACGACAACAGCAGCTTTCTGGCTGGCCCGCTCACCTCCGTCCTTGTGACCCCCAACCCTGCTTCCTTGCTAGAGTCAGAGGGAATCTCTCTAATGAGATCATATCACCTTGCTTTTTTCACAAACCAATGAACTGAAGTGCGCAGAGAAGCGAGGGAGCGTGGCAGGCATTGTCACCAGCCCCCTGCTTTGTGCGTATGGAAGTAAGGAAGGAAAAATCCCCCGAACGGATTGAGAACATAACTCTTTCTATGTAGTCTGGCCATATGTCCAGTCCTGTCCAATGAGCTGTGGGGGAAGCCATGTGAATTACCTCTAGGCTGGAGCATTTAATGGCCACCGTGAGACCCTTCTGTGTTGGAAGTGTGGTGACAGAGACTCCAGCAGCCTGGAGTTCCAGTGAGCAGAGCTTTCCTGCTGATCTGTTTCAAAATACTACGCGAATAACCAATAAGCCTTTGTTGTTTTGAAGCACTAAAATTCTAGGGTTGTTGTTTACCAGAGCATAGCCTGGACTCTGCTGACTGATAGAGATGTTGGAACTGGAAGAAGGGTGCTATTGTAACAACAACAAGAAAATCCACCCCAATATGACCCCCCAAAATATGTGACATGGGTGTATAGGCCTGGTGGTAGGTGGTAAGGAAACTGATATTGGAGGTTGGAAAATTGATAATCCATGTTATTCAATGGGAAAATATTTGGTAAAACTGTCACCTTTCATCATTTTAGAGGCATATCATGCACCTATGGGTAAATAACTTCTAGACCTGTGAGAAGAGGCTGGAAAACAGAATTCTGTGGGGTGCACTCAGTTCAGTTGGCTATATTTGGCAAATTATGAAAAGAAAGATGCTCTCAGCACAAAATTGGCTTCTTAATCCCTTCACCTTTTTCACCCAGCCTCCCAGCCCCCTCCCATCTGGCAACCATCGGTTTGTTCTCTGTGTCTGTGAAGGTGGAGAGAGAGATGAAGAAGTACAAATTGGTGGTTACAAAACAGTCACGGGGATGTGAAGGGAAGAAAGTCAATAATATTGTAACAACCATGTATGGTGCCAGGTGGGTACTAGACTTACCAGGGGATCACTCTGTAAGGTACATTCATGTCTAACCACTATGCTGTGTGCCTGAATCTAATATAAAATAATATTGAATGTCAACTATAATTAACAAAGAAAAAAGAAAAAAAAAGGAAAGAATTGGCTTGCTTGCAAGCAAGAATGAAAGAGAATAGAGAGGATTAAAAAATTCAGGAACTAGTGGGTTTGCAAGGTCAACTGCTTCTCAATTCTTATCTGAAAAGGTGAGAATGAGAAAGTCTACCTCGTGAGGGATGGGATCAGGAGGGCAGGGATAAGCAGGGAGAAATTGATAAGACTTTGAAAAGGCAATAAGGCAAGTGAACTACTCAACATTTCAATTTAATCTTAGACAGAAATTATTAAAAGAACTATAAAGTTGAAATTTGGGATAAAAATTTTGTCCATTATACAAAATCAAGAATACATTTAGATATTATAAGAATTTTGATTTCATAGTTTCCTTGAAAATTTTTGATTCTTTGTTTCATTAATGTTATCTGTTTTAATAAAGTTTATTTTCCATCAGTGTAAAATAACTATAAATCTTGGAAGGAGATCGATCTTACAGCTACAGTGTCCAACTCCAGATCTTGGTAAATCTTAATGAGACATTATTACTTTACTGACATCTGGTGGCCATACAGTTTAATTGCAGGAATATAAATATATATATTTAGTTTCCTTGATATAGATAGGTAGATAGATAGATAGATAGATAGATATCTCAAGGAAAACGGAATGTGTTGATTTGTGTTAAAGCCATAGGAATAGTTGCAGGTATTTTTTAATTCCTTTATCCCTCTATTTATTACTTTATTTTTTATCTTGTATATATAACCTATATACCCAAGATACTACCCAGCACATTTCTGTAGGAAAAAGTGAGAGAAACCACTGAGTCTGCCAGGGACCTGTAGCTAGGCTTGCAGAGCTTCCCAGACTCAGGTAGTACAAGATACGTGTGAACTTCCATTCATTCACTTATCTGATATTTACTCAGGTCCCCCTGTGTGCCAGGCATGATATCAGGTACTAAGAATTCTGAGATGGAAACTTGCCCTTGAGAACCTTTCAGTCTTATAGGGAATAAAACAATAATTTCAATACAGGAAGATAGAGGTAATTATGGATCACACTGGAGCATTCCAGGTGCACCAACCCTAATCTTGCAGGCATTGTTAATTTAATCACTTTCAGATGAGCGTGAAGCTCTTAGGAACGGCCCATGCATATGTTATACAGGGACCCTTCTGAGACTTTCCTCTTTCCTCTCATTTTTGGTGCACTCAATATAGGGATTAAAATAAATAAGTCATGCAAAAATGCTTAGTGACTGGAGTTTGGGTGGCACTTGAAATGTTAGCTAATGCCATTCCTCCATTTGGGTACTCACTTGCCTGTATGCCAGGCTCTGTGCCAAGAGCTGGTGATACTAAAATGGAAAGACAGTCCCTGATTTTAAGGAGTTTGTGAGACCAATGGAGGAAAGAGATAAGCAAATAAATAATTTCGATGCGCTATGGTCACTACTGGGTTAGCAGATTACGACTAGGAGAGGGAGAACTATGATAATCTGGGGGACCCAGGTACAGCTAGCCTTTGAACTGAACTGTCGAACATATACTAGATTTGGCCAGGGTATCAGGAAGAAGAGCATTCTATGTAGAGGGCACAGCGTGAGCAAAAACAGGAGGTATAAGATCACATGACCTAGTCAAGGAACTACAAGCAATTCAGGATTACTCATGTGTAAAGTTCAAGGAGAGAGAAGATGGGACCAGAGTGGCCAGGTAACAAGACCCCATCAGCAAAGGCCTTGCAGGTCTTTCCAAAGAAATTAGAGTTTATATGGTAGACCAGCAGCGATTCATACTGGGGGCCTGAGGGCTTCATGGGTAAGAGGTATTTTGCTCGGTTTGCACAGAGTTTTAAAAAGCAACATCTCTAGACAGGTCACAATGCCAACAGCAGACTGTGCCACCAACAGGCCTGGCCATGAGTTGGTGCTGCCCGCAGGTATCTGTGTTGCAAGCCCAGTTCAGCCCGATGGATGACAGAAACCCACTGGAGAGTTTGTTTCTGTTTGTTCATTTTGAGAGAGAGAAACATCGATTCGTTGTTCCGCTTTATATGTGCACTCATTGGTTGATTCTTGTATGTGTCCTGACCAGGAACCTGCAACCTTGGCCTCTCAGGACGACGCTCTAACGAACTGAGCTACCTGGCCAGGGCACCACCGGAGAGTTTCGAGCAGGGGAAGACCGTGATTATACCGGTGTCTCCCTGGTGGTAACATGGTACGTGAGATTAGAGAAGTAAGAATTAGCGACAGAGACAAAAGACTTTTAAACTAGTCCAGATGTGAGAGCCTGAACGGGGTAAACAACAGCACATAAGATTGATTTAAGGATGAGAAGAGCTGACAGGACCTGGTAGGTGGTTGTCTATGGGGTTTTGTTTGTTCATTGGCTTTTTTGGTTGTGGTGATGGGCAGAGGACAAGAGAGAGGGGTCCAGAATGATGCCCAGGTTTTTAGCCTGGGCCGTGCGGTAGACGGTAGATGGAGCTGCCATTCCTGGGTAGAGTCTGACAGGACTCGAGGCCAGGTTAGGGCGCAAGATGCCGTGTTAGGTGCGTACAGGTAGAGTTTGAGGACTGTGATAGACATTCCAGCAAGGGTGGTGGTTGGGAGGGGTCGCAGGCCGGTAACTAATCATGGAGTTGAAGTTGGAATTGGAAAGGTTCTCAGGCACCGAGTCCTTATTTCCTACAACTCACAGAGGAGGGGCCCTCAAGCGTGCAGTCAGGGTAAGAACGCACTGGCTGTGCCAGGGCTGATCCAAGGAGTTATAAAAAAATAGTGATAATAATCACAGCAGTAATACAATAGTCATCTTTTAATATAATTCTAACTACGTGTGAGGGCCTGGATCATTTCATTCACTCCTCATAATAACCTTACATAGTAGGCATGCTTCTTGTCCCCATTTCACAGGCAGGAAAACTGAGGTTTAGAGACGTTAAATAGCTGGCCCGGTCACATCGTAGCCAGGGGTGGAGGCAGAACTGAGCTGCCTGCAGTTCCATGCTGATTGCCACTCCATTGTTCTGACAGTTTAAGCAGGCAGTGCAACATGAGGGGTACCGGGGAGGTTGACTCCTTTTGCTACAATATACTTCCCTTCCTCCAGTCTGTACATGTGTCTGAAATTTTAATTTTAGAAATATGTTTCTTAGCATCTAGATGGTTTAGGAGGGAAACTTTCTCAAATCCCACTCTTAGGTCTAAATACACCAAGAATGCGCTCATTGGTCAGGGGCCTTGGAAGGAGTTGATGGCTGCTTTTTCCCTTGTAGGGAGGTGACTTTTTGTCTCCCCTGGAGACAAAAGCCAGAGCCTCTCTCCTCCCAGGAGCAGCTACTAAACAAGGTGAAGTTCAAGGCATGGCCAGAAGGTGGCTCCACCCGCAGCCTCTCCCTTCACTCTTTCTGGGAGCCTTAAGGACCCAGGAGACACAGGGTGAAGCCCTGTGGGGAATGGGATTCAGGAGATCTGTGAGTCAGGAGACTAGGTTAAGCAGAATTTATTTTTTCATAGCTTTTGAGGGAGAGGAAACAGATACCACTTGCTAGAAAAGTTATGTGGCTGGATGATACCTCATCCCCAGAGAGCTAAATGGAACCAGATTGGGCCCTCCCCACGCCACTCAGGGGAGATGCTTTCCAAGGGAGTGAAATGTTTTATTGAAGAAACTCTAAGGAGGCAGAAACGAAGCCCAAGAGAGGGGCTGCCTGACAGGTCGGCAGATGGAAGCGGCCCGGCCCGCGTGCATGTGGCCAAAAGCTGGAAACCAGTGCCTCGCAGGCACAGCAGGAGTCCACGGGCCGAGCCGCCTTTCATCTGTCTCCTTGCAGTTTGGGATTGACGGAACCGAGACCTGCACAGCAGCCCCGTGAGAAGCAGAAACGGGGGCCCACAGTCAGAGTCTACTCAGCGGAGAGCAAAGGGATCGGAGCCCTTGGAGCCTGCACACTGGGGCCTCCTCTCCAGTTTTGCCAGTTCTGTGCAGTGAGGATAAAAGAGATCTCTTTTCCTAAGTGGTTATGAAGATTAAGGAAAATTACGTCTCAGAATTGCCTGGCATGTAACAGGTACTCAACAAATGTCTCTTCCATGTTCCTCTTTCTCAGAATTGCCAAGTGCACTACAGTTGTGTGGTCAAAATATCATCAGCTACTCACTTTTAGGTCAGTTTTCTCGAGTGGAAAAATAAAAAGGAAATAATGACACCCTTTTCTCCCGGGGCAATAGGAAACCACAAATGTGAGTTCCTAATTCAATCCAAGGAATGTTATTAGTTAGCAATACCCGCACGCTGGATAAGTTTCTCAAGTTCAGATGCTGCCACTACACAAGGATATTAACGAATGGGAAGGGACCATCTCTTTGTGGTTGACAGTTTACGTAGCGTACGGCCTGTTTCAGTGATGAGGCTCTGCACTTCCACAGGTCTCATCTATTAAAGAGTCATCAACTGGAAATTTATTACGTGTTTTAAATATTATTATGAGGTAAAGATGGACTCCGTAACTGAATTGCCACCATTACGTTTGGAATAGGTCTAGGGGCTGGGGCCTCCGGAACACAACCCTTTCCCGCACAGTTCTAGAGTCCCCATGTTTTCTACAAGGAAAATATTCACTGCACAGAGACCTGTCTGCTGAGACGGTCTCCAGACCCCTCTTGATCACCAAGTGTAGCGGAAACGTCAGTCTTCATCCTAATGCTGTTCTGGCTACATCTGCCATCCTGGATCTCTTTGTAGACCTACAGGCTTCCTTGGCTTGAATGATGCTATCGGCTCCTGCTTTGATCTCATTTAATGTCATGTCTTGGGCTCCTCTTCTTCACCCGCCACTTCCAGAAGGTTTTATCCTTGACCACTTTCTTTTCACTGGGCTCTATCTTCAATGATCCCATCCTTCCTCTCCCGGATCCACCCAGCTCCCACAGTCAGATGCCTTATGTGGCCAAAACGATGCTGCTCACACAAATGACACTGGCTCCTTGGCATTTCCTAGCCCCTGCACTTAGGTGACAACTGCAGCAATGAAGTGTGAGCAGATATGATGTACAAGGTCTGTCCAAAAGTATCCAGCCATGCAATACCAAAAACAGAGATGATTATGGAAGAAGACACAAGAAACATTGTACATAGGACCACAATGCCTCAGTCCTTTTCAAAGTAGGCACCTTGGCACCTCGCACCGTTCTCCCAACCGCCATCAGCCGCCCTGTTGTATTTTCCTGAATCTCATCGATGGTCTGAAATCTCTTGCCTTTCAGAAGTGATTTTAGTTTTTGGAAAAGCCAGAAGTTACAGGGTGCCAAATCTGGGCTGCAGTAGGGCTGAGTCACCTGGGTGATTGGACGTTTCACCTAAAAATTGCACAAGACGTGATGCATGAGCAGGTGCGTTGTTGTGATGAAGCTGCCAATGCCCAGGTGCCCATAGCTGTGGCCTTCTGAATCATCTGAATAGTTTCCATGGAGAAATGTTCAAACTTAATGCAAAATTTGATGTAGATTCACTGCTCTACTCCCTCAGTTATTTTGAATGCGACAGCCACACAGTACACACACTCACCCAGCGGTGTCTACTGCTCCCACTGACAAGTACAGGGAAGTCGTCATTGTTTACGCATTCACATTCCAGTTCACTTTCCTTGGCTGCCAGGTTACACTGAACTGTTACATGTCACACAAACTGTTCTTGTTATATTAACAATGGCTGGATTTTTCCGGACAAATTTCTTATGTCACTTACAGCTGGTGGGTAAAAGACTCATGTGTGATTCTTTAGCTTCTCTCTTCTCTTGCCAGAGGACTCAGAAGGACCCATATTCCAGGTACTGTAGTTACAAAATGAGGCAATCTTGTCAACTTAGATCCCTGGATGACAAAGTGGAACAGAGCCACTGAAGAAAACATATTTGACTTGTAGTATGAGTGAGAAATACACTTTTGTGTTTGTCTTAAGCCAATGAAATTTAGAGATTGTTTGCTATTGCTACATAACCTGTCCTATCCTGACTTCCAAATCCAGCACCTAGCCTAATGTCCACATACAGTAGTTAATAAATTATTTCTTTAAAATATCAAATGGATATCTGTAGCCCTGACTGCTTCCCAGAGTTTCACGTTTTTCCCCCAAAACTGCTGCTGGACAAATCCATTTCTCAGAATGGCTCCTGTTCGGCCTTCCAAACCCTCAGCAGCAGCTCTCCAGTCTCTCCGATCATTGCATCCAGAAATGTAGGTGTCAGCTGAGACACCTCCCAGTGCTGGCCACCCCACCTCAGCCCAATCCTAAATGCTTCTAAAGTGCTTCCTACACACCTGTCCAGGCTCTTCATCAACTCTATTATGACTCCCTAACCATAGGGCGCGTAATCTCTGGTTTGGAGTAATGGCCATTCTTCCTACCTCCTGCCCTGCCCTCTAGCCACCAAATTCACCCTCCCTAATCTAGTCAGAGTGAATATCTAATTATAAATCTAATCTGCCTTAAACCACTTCTGGCTCTCCAGTTCCTATGCAAAACAAAGCCTGAGCTTCTCAGCTCAGCTAGTCACAAAGATTTCCTAACACACGTGACCTATACCCTACCTGCATGTCTAGCCTCCTCTGTTACCTCTCCCATGTGGCCTTTGGCATTGTAATACTACCTGGTTACTTGTGGCTCCACCCACATTATGTGGTTTTGTGCCCCCTTCCCCAACTCTGCTAGATCCTATGAATTCTCAAAGACTCACCCAGATATCACTTGTGCTGGAAGGCCCTCCCAGCCCTCGCTTCACCCTCCTTTATATGCCCTCAGCACTGGCACATATATATACACACACACACACACAGACATACGTATGTATGTATTTATACATATATGTATAAATAAATCCTCACCCAAGGATTTGTTCATATTGATGTGACAGAGAAACATAGATTGATTGCCTCCCATATGTACCCTAACCAGAGGATTAAACCCAAAACCTGGGTATGTGTCCTGACTGGAAATCAAACCTGCAACCTTTTGGTATTTGGGACGATGCTCCAACCAACTGAGCCACCAGGCCAGGGCACTGGTTTATATTTTTATCACAGCAGTAGTGGCTCCATAGTAGTTCATAGATGTGAAAATGAACAAACTCTACCTTATGGCAAGGAGAGTCCCAAAGATCTTTCTTTGATTCCCTCAGGATGTCTTTCATTTGGAGATTATTTGGTTCTGTACCTCTGTCTAGTTGCCTTCCCCGGGTCTCAGAATGGTATACCTGAGGAGTACCTGGTATATAGGCATGCCTGGTGATATACTTCCTTCTTTCCTTTTCTTTTCCTTCCTCCTTCTCTCACTTCCTTACTCCTTCTGACTCTCTCGGGTCAGAATGACTGTGTTCAAACCCAAACTCCATCACTTATTAGCTGTGTGACCCTAGAAAAGCTTCTTAACTTCTCTAAGCCTATTTTTCTCATTTGGGAAATGGGGATAGTCACATTCCTCATAAAGATAATCTTGTCATTGGATTGTTGTAAGGATTAAGTTTACATACATACAAAATACTTAGAACAGTGCCTGATGCAGTCAGACTTCCGGCCAAGATGGAGGCATAGCTGGACATGCTGTGCCTCCTCTCACAACCAAGATTAGGACAACAAAAATATAGAACCAAAAAAAAAGAAAACCCAACAAGGACAGAGAGAAAATTGAATTGTGCAGGAGTCTGACAACGACTCACCCAGACTGGTAAGAGGGGCGGAGTCCTCGGCTGGTGGAGTCAGATCCCGGCGGGTTAAGCCAGTGGTGGTCCCGGGTGCGCAGTCACTCCAGGCGCACAGGCGGTGGCGTTGCCCAATGCGAGGAGGCCAGGTGGGGCTCACAAGGCGGCAGACCACAGACACACATTCAGGCACAGATTAACCAGGCGAAAACGGGCAGCAAGACAGACTGTGAGACGCAGGGCCCCAGCACCGGGAAGTGAAGCCTAAAAGCACCCATTGAAAATACTTGTAGGGGCTGAGTTGCTGGGGCGGAGTCCCAGCCTCACAGAAGAGTTCGTTGGGGAGACCCACGGGGTCCTGGAGCATGTGCAGGCCCACCCACCTGGGAATTAGCACCAGAGGGGTCCAGTTTGCTTGGGGGAAGTGGCAGAATTGACTGAAATCTGGCAGAGAGTGGAGCAAGTGCCATTGTTCCCTCTCGGACCCCGCCCCCACATCCAGCATCACCACCCAGAGACTGGGCTGCCCCACTCTGGTGAAAGCCTAAGGCTCCGCCCTTACTATGTAACAGCCGTGACCAGACAAAAGCAAGCAAACAAACAAAAACAAAACAAAACTAAAAAAGGATGGCTCAAAAGGGAGAACAGACCAGGGCCCCAGAGCTAATTCATCTGAGTGATGAGCCCAGATGCACAGTTCAAAGCTCTGGTGATTAGGAAGTTCACAGAATTGGTTGATTTTGGTTGCAAATTAGAGGAACAAATGGAGGCTACAATAAGTGAAATGAAGAAAAATGCATAGGGAACCAATAGTGATGGGAGGAAAACTGGGACTCAAATCAATGGTGTGGACCAGAAGGAAGAAAGAAAAAAACAAACAGAAGAGAATGAAGAAACAAGAATTCAAAAAAAAATGAGGAGAGGCTTAGGAACCTCCAGGACATCTTTAAACGTCCCAACATCCGAATTACAGGGGTACCAGAAGGGAAAGAGGAAGAGCAACAAGTGGAAAACTTATTTGAATAAATAATAAAGGAGAACTTCCCCAATCTGGCAAAGGAAATAGACTTCCAGGAAGTCCAGGAAGCTCAGAGAATCCCAAAGAAGGTGGACCCGAGGAGGAACACACCAAGGCACATCATAATTACATTAGCCAAGATTAAAATGAAGGAGAGAATTCTAGAAGCAGCAAGGGATAAAGGCAGAATCATCTACAAAGGAGTTCCCATCAGACTGTCAGCTGATTTCTCAAAAGAGACCTTGCAGGCAAGAAGGGGCTAGAAAGAAGTATTCCAAGTCATGAAAGGCAAGGACTTAAATCCAAGATTGCTCTATCCAGCAAAGCTGTCATTTAGAATGGAAGGGAAGATAAAGTATTTCTCAGATAAGGTCAAGTTCAAGGAGTTCATCATCACCAAGCCTTTATTATATGAAATGTTAAAGGGACTTATCTAAGAAAAAGAAGATAAAAAATAGGACAGTAAAAAGACAGCAAACTCACAGGTATTAACAACCACCCCTAAAACAAAAGCAAACTAAGCAAACAGCTAGAACAGGAACAGAAACACAGAAATGGAGATCACATGGAGGGTTAGCAACAGGGGAGTGGGAGGAGAGAGGGGGAAAAGGTACAGAGAATAAGTAGCATTGACGGTGGGTAGAAAATAGACAGGGGGAGGGCAAGAATAGTGTGGGAAATGTAGAAGCTAAAGAACTTATGACACATGGACATGAACTAAAGGGGGGAATGTGGGTGGAAGGGGGTGTGAAGGGTGGAGGGGAATGATGGGGGAGAAATGGGACAACTGTAATAGCATAATCAATAAAATAGAATTTAAAAAAGAAACATTCAAATAAAAATTGGCTAATGTTAGTATTGACTTTCTTTGACATGTTCAATGAATAACTAAATAATAATCAATATTTAATAGACATTCCTAACCCTGGAATATAGTTAAACTGACCGGTATTTTGGATTTGGGCCCAACCCCCACTCACTTGCCCAAATCCCTCCGTCTAGGATGCTGCAACCAACATTCCATACCAGAGAGTCAGTCATTTGACTTAAGACTTGTTCCCCCTTAAAGCACAAATACCATATAAAGTCTTATCAATCATTTATAATGCCCTCATTGAAGTAGTCCCAGACAACCCCAGCTGGAAATAATAATAACCCATATTTGTATGGCACTGTAAATTTACAAAGCACTCTCACATACTCTTGTTCTTTTGATCCTCAGAACAGTGCTGTGGGGTAGGAGGAGAGGCCTGATTAGGATTGTTACCATTTTAGAGAGGAGATCACTGAGACTTGCTGAGTTCAGGGACCCAGGTTCCCACAGCTGGCGCGCCGTGGACCTGGGGTGCATTTCCAAGTGGTGTGCCTCCCAGGTCCAAGCTCCCTGCACTGTACTTGCTCACGTGACCTCCGAATCCCTGTAGCTGCAGTACAGGACTTAGACACCTAGGTGCCTAACACAGAGTGTGGAAGCTGGCAACCTATCTTGTTATTAATGAATTTAGAGACTTGGGGAACGTTGGGGTGAGATGGGACTTTAATCTGTTTGAGATCTCAGGACTGGAATCAGATCTAGTGAGTTAATACCCATCTCTGTTCCTGCCCGATCAATCTTGAGAAAGGCATTTACTTTCTATGTGCTTTAATTATACAACTTTTAAAACAGGCGCCAATAGTAGTCATTCAGCAGGGTTTGGGGCGGGGGGGATGAAATGAGAGCATTCATTTACGGCACACACTTAATAAATGCTAGCCACCATCGCTAGCATGTTCAAATCATAGCTAGTAAGATTACTTATAAGTTGATTGCCCTTTGAAGATATAGAAGACTAGGAGGTCACCCGGAGCCACCCCCTCATTTTATAGGCAAGGACACTGAGACCCTGTGAACCATGGTAATGTGCATAGCTTGGAAAAGCAGACACTGGAACCCAGACCTCTGAATCCCTGATGGGGACCTTAACCATTTGCTGTGAGCTGCATCCTCTACTAGGTCCGCAGGACGACTACTCAGTCATTCAACAGATATTTATGCCTAGCCCTGAAATGGCCGCTGTGGAAGGTTACAAATATTTATCATCTATTTGGATTGGCAAGCATTAAGTAATAGCAGCATTTAAATAAGCATTCAGTTGGTAGAACAATTTGTATGAGGCCAGTGGTGGACTGCATGAAGCATGTGGGAAAGGAAAGGGCCCATTAATTAAGTAATTTAATGATTAACACATATTTTATTGAATGGCTAATTGTGTCAGGCATTTTACTAGGCTTCAGAAATATGTGGTCTCTACTCCAAAGGACCTCACAATTTAGATAGGATGATATATGCATAAATAAATCATTTCAACACACTGTTTTTAAACAATGCCCCAGAAAGGTATTTACAAAGACTGTGAAAGCATAGATGGCTGTAAGGGGATCATGTCTAAGTCGGCCTTGGGATGCCGATGTCCAGTGACATTGAAACTGGGTTCTGAAGGACAAATAGGAGCTTGCTAGTATGTAGCAGAAGAAGCCACATCCAGAAAGAAACAGGAAAAGGCTTTGAAAAGGCCTAGACAAAGAGCATGGTTCGTTATGTAGGGCCGGGGAGATTGCTGTGTGGCTGGAGTTGAGGTTTGAGCTCGGTTGTATCAGGCAGGGACGGGAGAGGCAGGCAGGGCCAGATCCCAGGCATCTCACCTACTCAGTCTTGGAGTCTGGGTCGTTAATGTGGAGAAAATGAGAACCTGGCACAAACTCTGAGTGGACAAATGACCAGGGAAGACTGGATCTTCTTCTTTATTCCTGTGGAATTTTCTAATGCTTCTACAATCAACGTGGATTACTATGGTCATCAGAGGAAGCCTGTTTTTTTTTCCCAAAGAAAACAGGACCGCCCCGGTTTCAGTGTGGACGGTGGACACTTAAAATCAGGACTGGAAACAGGAAGCCAAGTGAGGGGGTTGCTGCGGTGCCTCAGATGAACTTGTGGAGAAAATGGACCAGAATGGGAGATGGGGGAAATGAAGGTATCTGAGAGACCGTGGAAGGGAGAGCCTGGAGGGAGTCAGATGAGTGGATGTCCTGTGGAGGGAGAGGAAGGGGTCCAGCGTAACTAACTTCCAGGAGGTGCTAGTTTGACACTTCAGATGAGCCTCCTATGGTGGTTTCTACAATATGTTCTCTGCTGGACAGACAACGTCCCTAGGACGAAGACTTCTGTGTTCTGGAGTCCCCTCCCCTGTCTTAGGTAGCCCTGCACCTCTCTGTCTGTCAATGCTGATGGACTTGAAGGCTGTGGGGGGCACTGGAATACAATGGATTCTGCTTACAGTTGTCAGGTAACAGACAGGACACCCCATTAAATCTGAACTTCCTATAAGCAACAAGTAATTTTTTTAAGTATAAGTATGGTCCTGCACAATGTTTGGGACATATATATATATATATTTTAAATCATTGTTTATAGGAAATTAAAATTTAACTGGGCACACTGTATTCTGATTTGGTAAGTCTGGCAACCCTACTTCTGGTGTGTGCGTACAGTGTGCAGCAGGAACAGAGAGCTGGGGGAAGTATTGGAATATTCGAAAGATCAAAGTGACCTTAAGGAGTCTTCATTCTCACAGAGGAGGAAAGGAAGACACAGACACCAAAAATGAAGCGTCCCCATGAGCGAGACAGTAGGCAGGCCTCCTGAAGGTCACTGGTTCCTCTTGTTCTCATTCCATCACTTAAAGCAACAATCTGATGATCTGCTTCCGATGTGGCCTGCTCACGGACAGAGGATGTGCTGATCTGGGGACAAGCCCTTTCCGAGCCACGGGGACAGGAAGTCAGAGACATTGTCTGCATGTGGGTTGTGTGTTCAGACAGCCGGTGTTCAAGTTTTAGCTCCCTGGCCTTGGTCACATCTCTCACTCTCTTCATCTATTTTCTTCATACATAAAATGAAAAGAACTAAACTTGCCTCAGAGAATCCCTCTAGAATTAAATGGATGCACATGCAATACCTAGAGCCTATTAACAAGGTGCTGTTATTATTATTATTATTTATGAGAAAATAATAATGGTACCTTACCTTCAGAAACCACCCTTAGGGTTTTCATGTCCGCTTTTTAAAATTATATCCTCACAATAGCTTTGTGATATAAATAGTACAGGACAAGTTTGATTGTGCCCATAATACAGACTTTTAAAAACATATTAACAAGCTTTGCCAGAGTCACAGCAGGTGATCTGCTAGTACCTAAACCAGAGCTCTCAAACTGACATGATATTGGGACTAGAGGGGAAATGGGGTCACCTAGCAGTTCTCCACTCTGCATTTGGAAACGTGGGGGCATTTTTGATTGTCCCACTGCCTGGAGGTTCTGCTGGTCTCTAACATCCAGGGACCCAGAGGCACAACATTCTCCAATACACAGGACAGTCCCAGCCCCTATTTCAAAAGCTCCCCATCGAAAAGCACGGGTAGTTCTGTACCTGCATTTTGCAATTAATGGCCCAGAGAGGTCTCATGACAAGCTCTTCCAAAAACTGTTGAGTGCAATATTAAAAAGGGAAGTGGCACCCAAAAGATGACTTTTTCTTTTTCTCCTCTACATGGTCCATGTGGTACCTGAACAGGTAGGCGTGGCTGCAGGGACGAAAAGGCTGAGGGTGGACACAGAGAAGTTCCTGTAACCCCCGAAGTCTCAGGTTCTCAGTGGGAGGCCCAGGGTCTCCCATCCAGTACCCTGCGGGGCCCCTCACACAGATGTGAGAGTACCTACAAGCCCTGCCCGTGCCTCTGAAGGAAGGCACTCAGCAGAAGCACCCAGACTTCCCAGGCCTGTGGCTCTGGGATCCTCATGGTAAATGCCAGTGTGTGAACTGGGGGTCCCAGGAGCCTGAGCAGGCCACCTCGTTGGGTGGGAGTGGTCAGCTGCGCCATTGGCTCTGGGGGCACAGCTTACAGCTAACAGTGGCCTTAAAGTGCATCCTGCCCCAAACCAACATTTTACAGAAGAGGAAAATCATAAAAATGTGGCTATGGCTCCTTGCTAAGCAATTTGCATAGACTGCCTCATGTAACTCTGTGAGGAAGGGACTTGCATGCCGGTTTACACATGAGGAAATGGCACAGATCATCAGCAAATCTACTGAAGCCCAAAAGATGGCAATGGAAGAGATGGGAATTTGAATCAAAGTCCATCAGATTCCACAGGGAGCAGGCCCTCTGCCCAGGGGGACTGGCATCCAAGTCCCCACTCTTGTTTCAAAGCGTTTTTCTGCCAAGCCGCACTCCTCCAGGCGGCCAGACCTGGATGTCAAGACAGGGCAGTGCAGCGTGAAAGCCCCAGCCTCCCTGCGTGTTGCCGGGAGGTCGCCCAGAACTTCCTTGATAGCTTTCATTCCCCCCAAGGTAGCTGCTGTGGGAACGTGATGGGAATATTAAAACCCCCAGGCTGGAGGCCTGGCCTCCCCGCCCCCAATCCGGAGCCGCTGGACTTCAAAGAGGGAGGAAGCGCGTGCGGAGGGGAGGGGTGTAAATCTCCGCGCCCCTCCGAGCTGCGAACAACGGCGGCGCCCCCACCCGCTCCCGCCAGGTGTCCGCGGGCAGCGCGGCCAGAGCCTCCCCGGGCTCGCCGCGCCCGCGCCCGCGCCCCGCGCCCCGCCCTGCTCGCTGCTGGCGGCTTTCATGTGGATCAAGGCCGGGAAGATGACAAGCCTCCTGACTGATAGATACACGGAGACTTCGCTGGTGATTTATTGGCTTTCTGCACCTGACGAGAACCACTAGGCCTATCTGGGAAGGGAAATATATGGGCTTTCCTGACTCCAAGTGGCAGCCGCGGGGCGAGCATGTGAGCTCAAGCTGGGCAGGGAAAGCGGAGCTGTGCACCGGCCGGTGTTTTGTAAGCGGTCCCAGGTCATAAAAGTGTCAGCACGCGATATATTTCTTGTGGGGGATCCTCTCTGGGCTCCGGCCAGCGCCTTCTCTCCCGTGGCTGGCAGCCTGAGCGGGTGAGGGTGTCCCTGGCCACCAGCCCTGAGGTCAGGATTCCTCCACACTGCTCCCCAGCGCGACGCTGGGATGGGGGCTGGCGGCAGCCTTGGAGCGCTCTGGCCCTTATACCAGTCTAGAGTCTCTCACAATCACCTGTGGCCCTGGGGACAAGACGGGGCTGGACTCAGCTCAGAGCTGGAGTCAGACCTGCATGGGAATCCTGGACCTTTTATTCAGCGGATGAGGCGTTTTAAGCAAGTTACTTAACTCCCCTACGTAGCTCCGGGGTCTGTAAAATGGGAATGATAATAATACACGCTGAATATGGTGGGACAATGGTTTATTTAGGAGATAAAGTTCCAACCCAGCTCTGAAGGATGATATTACTGGGAAGCAGCTAGAAGAGGGACAGAAAGGGAGAGTGTGGCTGATCTCTAGTTGCTCAGGTGCCCAGTTTGCCAGTGTTGTATTGGGATCCATAACAGGGCTTCTGTTAAGGAAGAAGTAAGAATTTTACCTTCTCTTATGTGTGGAAATACAGACCCCAGGTCATCGAAGGGTTTAGAGTTTCTGGTGGGAAAAAAAAAAAAAAGTAATCCAAAGGTTTTTCTTGGTTATGTAAACATGGAGGCCTGCTATGTTCTGACCTTGAGAGACTAGAGAACATTTTACTAGGCAAGGCTGTAAGTCCTTAAACCCTCTGGCACGCAAAGCCAGTCCCTGATGAGGAGCTGTATCGGTTTGGAAAAGAAGCACAAAACCTGGGAAAGAAAACGCTGAGGCTGCCAGGCCCTGCTTCCCAAGGTGGGAAAATAGGAACACCAGAGAGAGTGGACTGGGGTGCCCCCACCAAGGCCCAGAGACAGTTAGGCCACAGAAATGAAATTAACTTGATGAAAAAGAGGGCCTGGCTCACAGCCCCACCCGAATACAGTTGCCAAGAGCAACGCAGAGGAAGCAGAGGAAGTCCGGTGTTGACATGGCCTGGTGTGGCTGCTGCTGGAAGCTTCTCCAGAACAGCCTGCTCGACTCAGCAGTTGCGTTTGGACGTAGGATGCCTGAGCACGTGAATGCGAACCCAAAATCTCCATAAGCAGGGCAGGCGCGTGTGGGGCAACATCCCCAAGGACCTTCCACCAGCCTAACCCAAGTTAGCTCCTAAGCTGGACGGAATTCAGAAGCGCCATCGAGGGCAACAAGATAAATAACAGCACTTGTCAAGTGATCGGTTGGGCTCCTCGAGCTTAAGTCTTTAAACTGTAAGTCCTCGGCATTCTCAGACAATTCAGGGTGAGGACGGGGGCAAAGGTGAGGGCCCTGGATTTCCTGTTCACAGGCTAGGTGGGGAGGGTCCTGAAAAAGAAGACATTAAACTGCATTTGGACCCCAAGTTGGTGAAAAAGGTTTTATGATGTTGATGAATCCCAGGGTTTCTGTCACTAATTGCTCTACACTCAGTTAAAGTACAAGTGTAATACTAGGTCCACAACACTTGAGAAATGTTTGTTGGTTATTCCTTCCTGGAACTCCGTTCTGCCATGATGTTTGGGAATAACTCTAAGTGTTGTCTGCAACCATTTTTTAAATGTCTAAATCGACGATGTACCTTTACTCTTGTCACTCATCTTCTTTCTTTTCATCTCTTGCCTTGGTCTCAGAGAAAGCATGTTATGGGTAGATGTTCCACTGGGTGACTTCATACAGGTGTTCAGTGAAGAAAGGGGTGGTTAATACAGGTCAAGCCAGAACAACAAAAGCTGTAATACAAAGTAGGCATCCACAAGATGAGACCGTAGGCCTCCCTACACCACACAGGTCCAGGGATCTGCTGTTCCTCCCCACACCCGACCTCGCTAAATGTCCACCCACAAGCAGGGCCAGCACCAGCCACCAGCGCATCTCTGGTGCATATCAGGAAAAGGGGACCTTTCCCGGAGGACCTAGTACCTTGCTGGGGCATGTGGCTTAGCAATCAGAACACAAGCTGAATTTCACCCTCCATTGGTCCCCTCTGCTTGGGTCTTTGTACAGGGCCCACCTGCACAACCATAAGGGAAACCCAGCCCTTAAGCTGCTCCTCTCTGTTCCTGCTTTCCCTTCCAGGCTCGCCGGGCATGGCTAGGGTCCAGACCCTGGGGTTCCCCGCTCCGCCATTTTTAATCTGTGTGACTCAGGGCCCATCAGTTCAACTTTCTGAGTTACTTTCCCCCTTTGTAAAATGGGGGTGGGGTTGCTTCTCTCAAGGGGCTTTTGTGAGGGAAATGTAATGTCCACTGAGCAATAACCTGGAGAGTCTGGGCCTACCCCCTGGGTTTCCGGTGACAGCACCACTTTACAAGATTGAGGCAGAAGAGATCTGTCCAAACCTTTGAGCTGGAACGGGCTTTAACAACTGGACAACAGAGAGTCGAGCCTTGTCAACAGTTGGGCTTCTCCGCAGGTTCCCCACACAGCCCTGCTGTCACCCCAGATCCTCCTGCCACAGGCTTCGTTGCTGCACGGCCTCGGCCAGCATGGCCAGGCTAGTGGCCCTCACTGAGAGCTTCCAAAGTATAGCCAGCGGCTTGTTCCTCCCCAGTATGCCACCCTGCACACAGGCTTGTGGCCAAGCAGCCCCTCAGTGAAGTCTGCTGTGCTGGGCCCGGCTGAGCCAGAGCTGTGGCTGCTGTCAATGTGCCTTCGCTCCCTTGCGGTTCCCTCTGTCATTTCAGACATTTTCCCAGAAGATTTCAATGGTGTCTCTTCTTTGACTTCCATGAGTTATATAAACACAGCCACCTCCCAGCTCATCCCTCCTGGACCTTGGCGTGTTCAGTTCAAGAAGACAGTGACCCAAAAGAAGGTGCCAAGGCGCACTCAGTTCTGGTAAATTATCCGATACCCTCAGACCCTCAGTTAGCATCCCAGCAAGAATGGGAAAATGATCTGGGGCCCTGAGAGGACAGGGAATATCTTCGCGTGTGATTTGAGGTCACAGGCATCTAGGAGGACATCCTGGGAGAGTCTTCCTGAGCCCTGCATTTGTGAGCAGGGTCCCAGTGTCACATCATGAGGTTGTTGAGGAAAATGTTTAATACGGGAACTTCCCACAGTGCCTTGGGTTAGCCAGACTGTGGGTGATGTGCAAGCAAGTTAACACTTGTGAGCTTCATTCTTCATCTGTTCACCTGCCCCAAAGTCTGGAAAGTACCACAAAAAATACATATGTTTTTACCTGTAAAATACAAATGATAATAAAACTATTAGCATAAAGCATAATTTCCTTCCCAAGGACTCTTTTAGAGTATCACAGTATCCAAAATGTTTTGGTTGTGCATGCTTTACAAACCTCTATCTGAGAGGGAGGGGGGCTTTTAAATTCTCCAAGACACACCTGGAAGTTACCTGATTTGGGTGTGTCACATTGGCCTTCTAGAGCCAACACAGCCCTGCTTTCCACTCTGCCCTTTGCTTTGGGTCAGTAACCTAGGAGGGTCACAGTTCTGAATTCAGGTCAGGCCTCAGGACGTCTAAGCCTGCAGTCTTCCCCTGCTTTCTACCTTCCATTGTTGGACTAGAGATTTCAAGAATGCATCATTCTTTGTTTCCTGTGGTGGCCAGTTGATATTTTAGACATTTTCCATCAGGGGGCAGAAATCACAAAGATTAAAAATATTAGAGACAAAACAAAGAACATTCTAATGAGGAGGCCAGTCTGTGATTTGGGTCTTGGAGAAGTAATCAGGAAATCCAAGTACACTTCCTATTTAACCATTGATTTTCTGCATGGAAAAGGCAAGTCTTTTATACCAGGACAAACTTTTCCTGTAAAGGGCCAGATTGCAAATATTTTAGGATGTATGGGCCATACATTCTCTGTCTCAGCTACTCAGCTCTGGTGGTACAGCATAAAAGCAGCCACAGACAATGCTGAAATGACTGTGTGGCTTTTTAAAATAAAACTATTTACCAAAATAGGCAACAGGCCACATGTGGCCCAAGGGCTGCAGTTTGAGGACCCTGCATCTGTGCCTCAGTTTAAAAGTGGACATACTAAATGTTTTTCTTAGAGCCAAGGCTAGCCGCAACCAAATGTCCACCCCAGTCTCTGTCCAACCCCAAGGTCATGTCCTAGGAGAGGCCTAGGGGTAGAGGGACAAAGAAGGAGACCAAGTCAGGCCAAACCCCCATGATTGCACCTGGGGATAGATGGGACCCATGTAGCCTGCCTCTAGTACGACACCTGGCACACAGTTGGCATTCTATTTATTTTCCAAATAAATAATGATATAATTAATTGGTTGATTTCTCAGAATGTGAGTTTGCTACTTAGTTGTCCCAGAGTACCCTCGGTCTCGGGGTCAGTCGGCAGCTTCAACGTTCTAACCCACGATCAGCCTCCTTTGCCAAAGTCAGGAGGAGGAGGAATTATCCGAAGCATTTATTTGATCAATTCAAATAGGGAACACAAAGTGCTTTGGAGACCAATGTGTCCCAAACACACACTGAATTCTTTGACTTCCCTGCAGGGATTCTGAAACTGGAAGAGTCGGTGTTTTTGCTGCCTGTCACTACCAGAACCAATAAGTAGAGACAAAGATTGGATCTTTACGGGTGCTTTATTCAGATGCCAGAGGACTGAGAAGATGGTTGGTTGTGTACCCTAAAAACTGTCTTAACATCTCATCTCAAGCTGGACTTTTTATAAGGAGAAGAAAGTGTAGGTAAGGGGTTTGGGAAAAGGTTAATCAGGTAAGAGTTGCAGTCCAGGGACAATTTCCCATGGTACCTTGGTACTCATCATTAATTTGTTCCAGAACTCAAGACAAGCACCGAAACCAACAAGTACTGAACAATGAAGCATTTTCTCTTGCCAGGCTGTATAACTCATACAAGTTCTAGCAAGTGTGAAGAGCCCCAAGGAAGCACGGAGTGCTGAAACATTTTTTTTTTTTTTTGTCAAAATGCAAAAAGTACAGAGTTTGACGAGTTCTGAAGCTGAGTACCGAGGTATGACTGTACTTTACTGTTGATCAATTCTTTATCTGCATCACCTGCATTCCCTCCCTGGGACACAGTGGCTCAGATGCCATCTCCATCCCTTGCAGACCCCGTGGGTCACAAAGGTTGAATTACTCGTCATCCTCCTGGTGTCTTGTGGTCAAGATACATTCCAGTTCTTGAATAACAGCCTTCCACATGCATAAATCACTTAAGCTGATCAATCCTTTCTGTAACCAGCCCTTCCCCATCCCCTGGGGCCAGTAGTGTCTGGGGATCAGTGACCCTACGATGCTGATGGTTTCTAAGTTGGATGGAGGGTCAGCCGTGGATGGATGGAGCATCTTGTTGCCAGCACTGGTCAGTCCTATCACAACTGTACTTTTAGTACGTAAGCCAGGGTTTGGAACTGAGCAGGAAAGGCCACCGGACCAAAGGAAGAGGCACGGCGCTGTCTTCCCTGAGCCCTCCATCATCTTTGTCCAAAAAGGAAGTCGAGTTGGAGGGCTGGTGGGGCAGCCAGACTTCCAGCCCTCCACATATTTCCAACATTACTTACTGCCTTGACGTGTCGTCTGCAACTTGACAGGTTCTACACACAGGGCATGTTGTATACATTAAGATGTGCTTCCTGCATTAAGAGATTTTCCCAGATTGAAGATATTTTCTTGGTGAGAACTGAAGACTGAACTGAGGTATTGGGATTGACCTCAAGGTCTGTAGGTCTAGAGTAGGTTTGGAACATTTTCTTCCATTTGCGAGTTCATCCCTTTCTTAAGAGCAGCAGCATTTATAATGAGGGCTCAATGTGGCCCGGGACATGCTCCAAGGAGAGCTTGCTGTCCCTGCAGCGAATGACTGTTGTCTCCTTGGTCAGCTCTGACCGAAGCCTGCCTTTCTCCTTCCACATGGGGAGAGGCTGCGGGCTACAGCTCACGGCTCACCTGGAACGCCTCCGGTTGCTGAAGGGCCAGAGACTCTGAGACAACCTGATGGATCATCTCATAAACAGAGCCCGCAGGAAGGAAAAGAAAATTATGCCAGCAGAATGCACTTATGAGAAATAGATCTGTGCGGTGCAGGGAGAAATGCTTTGATATTAAAATTTTTTGTAACTTAAAAAGGCATGAAAAATGATACCGACCACTAACTAATCAACATTCCTTTGCGAATGCAGCTTCAGTTCCTAACCAAAAACACATCCCTGCTATTGTCTTGTCTGGATCCAGATGCAAACATGATTAATTAAGTTTTGGGTGAGGAGTGGGAGGGGGATGGTCAGGATGGATGGCTTACCAAGGATCATTTTTATACAAAGGCCTGGGGAGAATCGCTAAGGCTGGGAGCCTGACCCCACGTGGCTGGGCTTGCCTTCCATGCACTGACGGCAGCCACGAGGGTGAGTTGAGCGGATTGGCCCCAGACCTGCAGGGTCTCCTTAGAGCCTCTAAGGAGAGGTCCTGCCGGCAGTAAGGAGAGGCTGCTGGAGCCAACCAGTGCCAATGCCCAGCACAGGACGGCAGAGCAGCAGAAACACATGAGACGTCCACTTCCTCCACCGCTACCAAGTAGTCTGGGAATGTGAGCAACCTGCCTCAGTTTCTGCATTTGTAAAAGGATCGGGTGGATTAAATGCTCCTTTAGGTCTCTTCTATTTCCAGCTTTTTATTTTGAGGTCCCTCACTCATAGCAGGTGCTTATAAATTGATCACCAAGAGTGGCAGCAATTGTCACCTTTGAGCAAAGCAGCCTGCTGGGGGTGGGACTAGGAAGTGTGCTGGGCAGGCATCTGTGGTGCAGGTGGCTGCGGAGATCTGAGCTGCGTGACGGAGGCCAGCAGGCTCACTTTCTGATCACTGCTCTGCCACACTGAGCTTAGTGACGTGGATTGAGACGCCTGATTGCTCGGCGGCGCAGTGTGCCATTGGAAAACAGAAACGCCAGGCCCCACGTACCCTGGGGTGTCATGAAGCCGATGGTGGCAGCTAGTCAGAGAGGACAGTGACTCGGTGCAGAGTCGTGCCTTCTGCAGCAGTCTGCTCCCCGTAGGAGCCCTACATCGATGGGTGGTGTAATTGAGCAGTTAAAGGGGCAGGATCCAGAGTGAGACTGTCTGTGGTCAGATAACCTCCCCCAGCATCCTAATCATTAGGCAAGTTACAAAGGTCCTTAGGGCCTCATTGACCTCATCTATGAAGTGGGACTAATAATCAGAGAACATACCGCACAGGATTGTTGTGAATACTGAGTGAAAATATATCAAAGTGCTTATAATCATACCTGGCACATTTGACACATGCTAAATAAGTGCTAGTGTTATATTTGAGGGTCCCTCCCCAGCTTTGGGCACCCACCAAATGTCCCTTGGGTACGCATCAATGGTGTCTTCCCTCCAGGGAGGGTAAGTGGAGCTGCCCCAACCTTGGCTACACAGAGCAGGCAAGTTCTTCTTTCATTCAACAGATATCACTGAGTACCCACAATGCACCATGCCCTTAGCTAGGCTTTGCAGAAACTGTTACATACAGCTTCCAATTGGCCAAACCCTGAACTCCCCAGAAGAGCACACAGTGGGTGCTTTCCCCACACGATGAGCAGGAACAGGCTTGTACGCAAGTGAAAGAGTTTTATAAGGCCTGCTGGGCCCCAGGGCGGGGCTGGCGCCAGGTATAACACCAAAACCTGCCAGCAGACTAAGACCCTTGTGCAGAGGTTGAAGCAGAGCCTAGGGTCTAAGGTTTGGTGAGCTATTTTATTGGGGCTTTTAGTGCCTCCTTCCAAAACCAGCTGATTCCACTTATTTACCCCCTCTTGATGTGAGCTGGGAATGGCCACTTTTTAAGATTACTAGCCATACCTTCTCAAACATCAGAACAACAGATTGTCCAGTTCAAGTTCTATAATTCTTCTCCATCACAGAGGAAAGAAGATGGATTTTCCGTGTGTGCAATTCCATCCCTGTGAACATCTATGAAGCACGTGGTATTCTCTTACCTAGCCGGCAAGTCATCTCAAAGTGTCATCATCTGTAAGCCATCTTCACGTTTTCAAGAGGGAGTCAGGAGATCACTTGCTCAGGGACCCAGAACTGTGGAGGGACTTGGTGGTGGGGCCGAGAATGAGTTGCTTCCTGCCTCACAATCCACTGTGACCGGGGATGACCTCTCCAGACAACACCAGGAACATGAACACAGGAAATGGAGAAGTTGGACTACAGCCCCCTAGACTGTGCCCAGGACATGAAAACAAGGGTCCTGCTCCCATGGCATGCGTCCTAAGAATTACTCACTGTGATGAATGTGATTGAAGGTGAACCAGGTCTTGGGTGGAGGCCCGAGGCAAACCCCTCCCCACCCCAGTACCACGGACCATGACTTTCAGTTCATGTCCACAAAGGTTTAATCCCTACAACGTGCAGGATGTGGGATGTTTTCTAAAGGAACCAGGATGAGAAGGACTTTTCCTTGGAGGACCAACATGAGGATGGATCCAGAGATGAAATTTCGGCCCCAAACTATGTATGAACCAGCGTGCATGTCCCATGCTCTAGTGGACCTTTCAGGAAGCCTGGGGCGGTCATGCTCCCTTGGCCGCTGCCAGGACCCTCCTATCCTCATTCTTGAGCTGCCTCGACTCCTCTCCTTCTGCCCCCTGATTTCAGACTGCTTCCCTGCCCTAGAATTTGGTTGATGTTTGTGCTTTGGCTTCCCCTGCTTTCTGTTCTCAGGGTCTTGGGTTTGCATCCTCTCTCTCTCTCTCTCTCTCTCTCTCTCTCTCTCTCTCTCTCTCAGGAATCTGTGTCTCCATTTCCCTTCTGTGTGACCAAGCCCCTGTTCTGAGCCACTTATCTAGGTGCCCAGAAATGGGCCCTGGGGGCATGGATTGGGCAGGAGAGGGGCATCCAAGCTCTGGAATGCAGAGCCCTGATAGGAGAGCACCCCCCCTTCAACTCCAGTTATATTTTGTAAGAGCTGGTTCAAGACCTCAAGCCAAGCTCTCGTTTATCTCCCTACTCAAGGTCCACTAGTCCTTAAGCATCCCTGAGCTCCCTGGTGCTCCCCAGGGAGCAGCTGCATTCCCATCATGCCCAGGTCCGTGTCTGCACAGGCTCGGAGCCTCCATGCATGGAGCCCAGCTCCTGCTCACCGATGGCACCATAAGAGGTCCAGTCACTTAACTCCTCTGGGGCTCCATTCTGACATGTTTAACTTCTCTGGGATTCCATTTTCTCTGGGGTAAATTCATGATCCCTTCCATACGTGGGCGTAGTGGAAATCCAACAACGTGCTGAGTATTTTTCCCCACTAGCTTTAAGGCTCATAGCAACCCTGTGTAGTAGGCACACTCTCTACGTCATGGACAGGAAAATTGGGTGAGGGTTTGTAAAAACCCAAGTCACACAGCTACTAAGTGATGGAATGACAACTGAACCACGAGAATGAAAACCCAGATAGATCTGACCTAGGATTTGCATATCCGTCAAAAACAAGAATTACCATGTTGCTGTTTTCAAAGAACTGATGATTTACTAGAGATGATGAGAGAGGAACTGGTTGAGTTTTTCAAAAATGGAAGAAAAATACCTCTTTACCAGATGCATATTTGAAAACTGGCAGAAGCTTGTCTACATTCTTTCTAGAAATAACTGTATTGGTTGAAGGTGGATTCAAAAGAGTATAAAGGTGTGGTAAGCATTTGATGGATTTTTAGCTCCATGGATGGAATGAAAATGTTCACAGATGTTGATAAATGTTTGCTTGCCTTTCCAATGTAAGAGAAAGAAAGCTCTATAGACAGACTTTGCCTTGGGCAGACTGGAAGGAACCAACCACAGAGAAACAGAGGGTTTATAAGGCTGTAACGAAATACCACAGACTAGGAGCCTTCAACAACAGCAACGTACTTTCCCACAGCTCTGGAGGCTGGAATCTGAGATCAGGGTGCCAGCCTGGTCAGGTTCTGGTGGCATCTCTCTTCCTGGCTCAGAGATGACTGGCTTCTCATTGTGTCCTCATATGCCCGGGAGAGAGAGAGAGACAGAGAGACAGAGAGATCTCACATACTCTCTGATGTCTTTTCTTACAAGGGCACCAACTCCCACCCTCATGTCCTCATCTAACCCTATTATCTCCCACAGACCCCACCTCCAAACACCATCCTATGAGGGTTAGGGGTTCAACGTATGAATTTCAGGTGGCTCCAAGTCCATCACAGGTATATAAAGTTATTGTGTCAAATACCAGATCACAGCTAAGTTTCTCTAAGGGTCTGCTGTTGTCATCGGGACCCCATTGGATACAGCTTTAAACCCCAGAAATTCATAGGGCTATTCTCCCTGTGAATTGCCTGTGGATGTTGGCCTCATTACCAGCTTTCGTTTCAGCATCTATCATCACTTGAGTAATCTTATCAGGGTGCCTGGGAGAACAGTTAACTATTCTCTTCCCACTTTATTTGCATGGTCTTCAATAGTAAGGTAATTTAGTTGGGTAGAGGATTTGGGAAAGCTCTAGTTAAGATTTTAATGGACTTGACAGACACTAAACCACCTTCAGAAATATTACCTGACCATTTTTGTGGTAATCGTAACCTTGAAAGTTACAATTGTGATCCTTGCTCTAAATCTGAAATGAGAAAACCTTGGCTCAAAAACATTCAGTGCTCAAGGTCACCTAGCAATGAAGAGGTGGTGTCTGGACTCCACCTGGGTCACCTCATGTCAAAGCAAGTGGCCTTCTTTTTAAATCACAGATACCTTTTTAGAACAAATGAAGTGCCTCTTCTTCAGGATGACTGGATGAGTTGCTCCTTACTGGAACAAACACAAGCCAGGAGCATCGGCAGGGACAGCAGAGTGAGTGTGGGGTGACAGGTAGTAGCAATGGCACATTCCCCCACACGTATCCTCACATACATCACTCGTTGGTACCCTCAGTAGCTTCCTATAATCCAAACACTGCAGAAACAGGGAGCAAGAACACCAAATTCCTTGGCTTCAGAAGGAATTATCTAGACATAAGACAGAGAACATATGAAAGAAGCTGTGAACAGGCAGCACCCAGTTTTTCCTGCCTCCCCTACATCTGTATCCTCCTTTGCTTCCAGGCCAATAGAGGAAGCCATCTAAGCTGTGCAGAGAGGAGCGCTGAAGAAGAAACAAGAGACTCAGATGCTGTGGAGCACTTGTGCATCCTTCCAAAGTGTCCCCTCCCCACGGCCAAATCACAGGCATGGGTGTGTCTGGTGGGAGCACACAAAGGGGCCCTTTTAAACTGGAGGATCTGAAATTGGAGAGGGCCCGGGTCCTGCTGCCTGCAAGAAGTCCAGAGAGATGGCCAGGCTGACCCATTGTTGCATTCCATCAGCAGGGAGACATGGTGGCATAGCATAATCGAGCCAGAGGTTACCCTGGGTTTTCTGGGTCCACAAGGGATGTGGGTGGTCATCCAAAAACACCCAAGGCCCCTGAGTGGAACAAAAGGAATCTGGGGCCTTGGGACCAGCACAAGGAAATGCCACAGCTGAAGTGTGCAGCCTGTGACCCGGATGGCTGGAGCTCTGGGAGGACGCGCCTGCATCCCCGAGGATTGACTGCTGGTGTGTGGGAGGGCATCTTGGATGGAAACAGGGCTGCGTGCTTGTGAAGCAGCAGGGCAGCAGGGCACCGAGGCAAACCAAGGCTGGGATGTAGGTGCTCGGCCTCCACCCACCCCAGCCCAGGCTGCAACACCACCTTGGCACCTGTGACAGCAGCCAGACTAGATGGGCAGCCCTGTCCCTATTGGAACGAAGACCAGGGATACAGAAGAAGAGGAAGGAGGCAATCATGACTGGGACTCGGTTATAACCCATAATGGCTAGGAAATCACTGATCTAACTGGGTTTACCCATAAAAAATTATACAAACTCTTCTGTATCAGTTTGAAAGAGGACTCAAGACAGAAAGTAAGGCTAGAAGCAGGAAAATAAAGAAGGGTACTTTTTTGCCCACCTGAGTCTGTTTTGTGAAATGAATAGTTGTCATTTGTGGTCATCAAATGTGAACACTACATCAAGTACTTTATACCTAACATCTCTTTGAATCACAACCACTTTATGATATAGGTGTTACTTTCCCCACTATATAAGACCAGAGAGATCAAGTCACCTACCCAAGGTCACCCTGCTAATCACCAGTAAAGCCAGGATTTGCATCTGCATCTATGTAACTCCAAAACATACATTGGGGGTTGCAGAGAAGAACTTATCCCGGGTAACATTTGCACCTTTGAATTATAAACCATGTCACTCTATTGTTGCCTGTTTAACAATAAGTATAATTAAAACAGCAAAACTAAATGAGTTCATGTTTTTTTACAACACATTAATCCCAGTGTCCACATCCTCCCACACAGCAGCACACTGATACTCCCAAACCACTGGATTCCTTTCCCATCACATCCTAACAAGTGTCCATAGAGACCCAGGCTTCAGGTGGGCCACAGAGCTGTCCGTCCCGTTAACAGGGGTGAGCAGGCAGTGTAGGCTGGGGTGGCCTCCTGCCCTGGGAAGCAAGCAGGGATATTAAACTTTCAAGACGCATGCAGGCCCCTTAACAGGTCTGAGAGATGTGCTGCTCTTTCTGTGCTCACTAAACATGTTTGCTCATGAACTACCCTGTGTGATGTCAGACGCTGGACAGGGTGGGACACAGGAGAGCTATGCTGGAAGACCCCAGGGACTGGGGGAAGGGTGGGCAGTGCAGGCATAAGAGCACCCATGGCTCTTAAATCTCTGCTGTCCCCTAAACACATGGGCAGCCAGCACCACTGGTTTCCAGACTGCTCGTGGCCTTGTAGAAAGAAGGGATTCTTCTCCTTCATCTGAACACGGGGCAGGAAACAGAAAATCGTTGCCGTGGTTGAATGAAGCCTCAGGGGTTAGATCTGCACCATAGACTGAATGGTTGGAAGTGGAGGAGAAAAGATTTTTCCAAAACTGACTTATAAAGGGGAGGCAACAGATGATACTTCTAATCCCTCTCATCCATAATACTGACCGTTTTCCAAATAGGAATCAAGACCGTTTCCTCAAGATTTGTAACTATAGACATGGAGAAAACGGCACACTATTGGTAGGGATGCAGATTGGTGCTGCCACTGTGGAAAGCAATATGGAGTTACCCCCCAACAATTAAAAATAGAGCTGCCTTATGACCCAGCAATTCCACTACTAGGAATATATCCAAAGAAACCCTAAACAGAAAGAATATGTGCATCCTACATTCATTGAAGCATTATTTACAACAGCAAAGATGTGGAAGCAGCCCGAGTCCCCATCAGTGCACGAGTGGATAAAAAAGCTGTGCCAGTTTGATTCCCAGGTGGCTCAGTTGCTTGGAGCGTTGTCCTGCATACCAAAAGCCTGCAGGTTTGAACCCTCGTTGGGGCGTATAACCAATCAATCAATGGGAGGCAACAAATCAATGTTTCTCTCTCCCCACCTGCCCCCCCACCGGCTTCCTCTCTCCCTCTAAGAAATCAATAAATCATGTCCTCAGGTGAGGATTTTAAAAAAAGAAACTGGTACATCTACACATGGAATACTACTTGGCTGTAAAAAAGAGAGAGAGAGAGGGAGGGAGGGAGAGAGAGAGAGAGAGAGAGAGAGAAAGGAATCATGCCCTGGCTGCTGTGGCTCAGTGGACTGAGTACCAGCCTGAGAACCAAAGGGTCACTGGTTCGATTCCCAGTCAGGGCACATGCTTGGGTTGCCAGCCAGGTCACAAGAGGCAACCATACATTGATGTTTCTCTCCCTCTCTTTCTCCCTCCCTCCCCTCTGCCTAAAAACAAATAAATAAAGATCTTTAAAGAATAGTTTAAAAAAAGAGAGAATCTTACATTTTGCAACAGCATGGATAGTCCTGCAAAGTATTATGCTAAGTGAAATAAGCCAGTCAGAGAAAGACAAATGCCATATAATTTCATTCACATGTGGAATCTAATGAACAAAATAAACTAACAAAATAAAAACAGACTCATAGACACAGAAAACATACTGACAGCTGTCAGAGGGGAGGGAGGTTAGGGCGAAGAAGGTAAAGGGATAAAAAAGAAAAACAAAACAGAAAACTCATAGACACAGGCAACTGTATGGTGATTACCTGAGGGAAAGGGTGTTTGGAGGAGGTAGAACAGGGTAAAGGGGGATATATTGTGATGAAAAAAGAAAAAAATAAAATAAAATAAATAAGATTTGTAACTATACACTTTGGGAAATTAGAAGAAAGTAAAAAAGGAGAAGGAAGGGAAGAAGAGAATGGCGGAGGTAGATGAGGTGGATCCCTTTGCGAGTGGTTTTCTTGTGTACGTGAAATTATCCGGGTCACCAGCTCGGAGCACAGGTGTGACTATATCTCTGTTAATTTTCCGAAAGCTCGTGCATGTTGTACTATTGTGGAATCCAGAATCTCACTCTTTCATCCCCCCACACTCTCAGATTATCCGAGAGCTCACACAGTTGCAGGGAGGTTTATAATCATCTTGTAGAGAGAGGTCTGAGCACCCCCCGCAGTCACTGTTGGCCCTTCATGATGTGGCAGCTACTCCTGACTTCTGGTGTGTGACAGCCTTACCAAGGCCACTGCGGTTCTCTTTACAAAAATTCAAACCCTTTGGAGCTCACATTTCCTTGTCCAGCCACCATTTCCCAAAGCACAGACGTTGGTGCCCGGCTGCCCTTGTCGGAAGGAACTCCCAGCATGAACCTCACCGCACTGTGCCCAAACCTAGGCCCCCTCGCGCTGACAGATTACCCCATTGGTTGTAAGTCTTCACCCTTCCCTATATCCATGTCCTTTGTCATGTGTATTTTTGTTTCCCCACTAAAGGGGTATAGTATGTTTCCCCGCCCCTTGAATTTGTCCTTGTGAATTGCCTTGGCCAATAGAAGAAGGAGGAAGGGACAGTGTGTCAATTCAAGGACCTTCAAATTCAAAGGCCTTGAGAAATCTCATGCATTTTCACTTGCGGGACTGAGTTGAGCCACACCAGCCAAGGCCAGCCTAGATTACCTCCAACAGGCCCATATATACTTGAACAAGCCTACTGGACATCAGCAGAACCATGCATCTGAGCCCAGCATAGACCATTAACCCTCGGTCAGCTAGCCCAGGCAGACTCCTGGGCTAAAGAGTGTTGGCCGGTTTTGCCACGGATGTTTTGGGGTTGTTTGTTATGCAGCATTAGTGTGGTGATTGTTAATTGACCCATAGCTCTGTGCTGCGCTCAGGCTAATCTTGATTGCCCCTTTCCTCAAGATAATTTCATTTTCAGGGACTTCATAGATCTTTCCTCTCCTTGACCTTGATTAGAGCTAACCTGGTTCACCCTCAGTGGACCAGCATAACTTTGATCCTTGGGACGCAAGATCGAGAGCTCAGGCCCAGTTTTCCCAGAGGCCCCTGGGATCCTTTTGCACACAATTTATAACCCATTGCCAGAACTTCCCTTCCCAAGGAGATAGGCAGTGTTATGAAGGCTAAAACCCAAAAGGTCCGTTACTTCCTTTCTCAGAAAACTATAAATTGATCGGCCAGCTCTTATGCAAATAACGATTCCTCAGAATCTGCCTTCGCAGGGCCCTGAAAGCTTCTCGGCTGGAACAAAGTCTCCGACAGAACACTGCATTATATAAACATAAGTCTTGGAGTGACACATATAATTATAGGGTAATGCTTTTATGAACTAGTTTTACATTCAGGGAAATCAAAGCAATAAAAGATTATATATCTCCCCAACTTTGAAAGCCTAAGGAAAGACAGAGCCAGGATTAGAGCTAAAATTTTCAAGTTCTCTGTTCAAGTTTCTTGACATTTAAACCATTTTGGGGTGTCCGAGGGAGCCCAATATGTACCACTCATCTTTCCCACCCATGTTCCGTACAAATTGACATATAAAGCAAAGGACTGGTAACTGGTGACAAAAATATCTTTTTTTTTTTTTTCCTAGAGGAGGCCAGGTCAGAGGATATGGCTGGCTGTTAGCCAAGCACACCTGCCCTGGTGAGGAAAAAGGTCCCTTTCCTACAATAGCAGACCAGAACATTTCCTCTCCGTGAGCAACTCACTTCCAAGAGAAAAAGGGTCGAGCTAAGGTGAGCATGCCCAGATTTATCAGTCACTTAAGACATTCCATCCTCTGGAAAAGTATGAGAAATGCAGGGGAAGAAGCCAGGAGTTGCCCTATATGAGCTCCCTTTAACAAATGGAAACAGTCCTGGCTGGGTGGCTCAGTTGATGGGAGGGTCATCCTGTACACCAAAAGGTTGCGGGTTCGATCCCTGGTAGGAGCTCATACGGAAAGCAGTAACTGGATGTTTCTCTCTATCTCTCTCCCTTCCTCTCTCTCTCTAAAATCGATAAACATATCCTTGGGTGAGGATTTAAAAAAATGGAACCACCATGAGTTGGGTAAAAACGTTCCAGCGATACACAGGTTTATTTAATATCAATCTAAGTTAGGCTTAATTAAAACCTAGGATCTCACCCAGCCTGCTTCCATAAGGCCAGATAGACACGTCCCTGTCTCTCTGTTAACAAACATAATCGTAATTTTTTAGACCTTAAGCAAACTCTGAGATGCTGCGCGGTGGACACTGGGCCATTCTGAAATCCCATCACCTCAGCCTGCCTCCGGGTTGAATCGGCCTGGCTAACCCTGACGCAGGAAGGCCTCTCTGCCTTTCATCGAACTGTTAGCCAACAGCAGTCTGTTTTAATTCTAATAAAGTTGTCGTTTCCCATCCTATCTCCACCTTCAGATGCACCAATGTTCTTTTAGGTCCAAACTGGTTCCTCTTCTTCTCGAAAAACCTTGCATTAGAAGAATCTGGGTTTTAAATGGGCTGCCCTCTTAGCAGCGTGGCCACACATTACCTAGTCTAGCTGCTTAGTGGCTCCTTGTGGCCAATGCAAAATGTACAATGAGCGTTTGCAGAATAAGAATTGAAAGATGGATTCCCCAAACTGTGGCAGCAAAGATTACTGACTGCCAAAGCCTTTTATAAAGTAGGTGGAGAGCAGGGATGGTTCTCATCATATCCTGTCTCCACCATCTTGATTCATCTGCAGTGAAAAAGGAGGGGGTATGGTGTGGAAATGTGTGTGTGTGGGGGGGTGTGTGTTTCAAATTGCATTTTTGGCTACATCTCCAGTGAGATGATTAAAGAACTTCAGCTCTCTGCAACTGGCTCCGCCGTAAGTTTGACTATGCTCCGCTTTCCCAATATGGTTCTCATTTGCTTTCAACCTCACTCATTTCTTATTATTTTTGTCTCTCAGAGAAAAAGGCAGCAAGAAAAATCAACCTTGGGCTTCGTTAATTAGGCCTGCATTCTTGCTGGTATATTTCAGCAAGACAATCGGTTCCTTTTGCCCTGCTCTCTGGAGAACCTTATAATGTGGTTCCAGCCATTCATCAGGGCTCTGGCTTTGGGGCCTGTCCCCGTGTGGTGGTCCATACATTCATTTTTGTATGGTATTGTGGACATTGTATCAGCTTATAAAGCTAATTTTTCTCTCTGCAGAGCTCCAGCAAGCAAGCAGTAGGATAATCTCGTAAATCTTCATTGGAAAAAGGACAGAAGCAAGGATTTTTATGTGACTGTGATTTTCACAATTAAGAAAAAGTGAAAAGGTAAGCACAAGATTTCTGTCTCTCCCCTCACCCCCCACCCAAATACCAAGCATTCTAGTTCCGATTCCCTGTTTACTTGGTATGTGAGGTCCTGACCCATCTGAGGCGCAGTCTCATTTTTTATGATAAACAAAAATAAAGGCAGGGAACTTTGGGGTTATTTTCCAGAATGTGGAACCAGAGAGAGTCAGGAAGAAAAGCCAGATGTCTGCCTTCTCAAATCCCCTTTCCTGTTCACCTTTACACCTTCTGGAAAGAAGATAGATGTGCTTCAGTCATTTTATCTAAGCATCTTTTGTCATTTCCGCCAAAGTAAACCTTGCAGGCTGGCTTCCAGAGGCCATAATGGATCCTTAAAGAAAGTTCTCTGTCTCTTCACACAGCAGACACTCTTCTGCTGCAGGCAGTAGTGTGAGCGCTACAAGATTCAGAGCTCATGGTGCATCTATAAGGAGCACACATCGCCAGGACAGAGCAGCACAGATGTGCAACAGGAAAAGGAGAAGCAGAAGGGATCAGGAGGAGGGGGAATTGAACACACCCCCTTGTGATGTTGATCTCACTGTCCTCGGTTTAGTTGCCTCTTTCTTCACATATCATCACAATTCTAATCCACTCCTCTAGCACCGTAGCCAGATGAGGCACGGGCAGGGTGAACAGCCATGTGGAGACAAAAGCCCGGGAAGCAGAAGAGGAAGTAGAGACAATGTTTATAGACATCTCTTTGGGAAAAATCTTTGTAAATGAAGTTAAGGAAGATTTTTAGTATTTCAAAGGTTAAATTCTCAGTTATCTAATCATTTATTTTTAAATTTTTATTGATTTTAGAAAGAGAGAGAGAGAAACATCAATTGGTTGTTCCACTTATTTACACATGCATTGGTTGATTCTTGAATGTGCCCAGACCAGGGGTCAAACCCAAAACCTTGGCATCTCAGGCTGGTGCTCTGCCCAACTGAGCTACCCAGCCAGGTCCTTACCCGATCATTTTGATGCTACAGAATTATTGCCTACTTCTGGTTCTGTAGGCTTTCCGTTTTCTATAACAACAACAGTTCTTCAACTTAGCGCCAGCCATCATGAACTCATACTCCCATTTTTTAATTAATTTAATCTTAATAACCCTTTAAGGTAACTGCACTTACGAAAGCCATTCCACAGATGAGGAAACTGAGGCACAGAGGGGCTCAGTAATCTGACTGAGACAATCCAGCCAGGAAGAGGGGGAGGCACAATTTAAGTGCAGCTAGACCGGCTTTAGAGCCAAGCTCCTCCGTCCATGTTCCTGTTTGCGAGTCTTGGTTCTGTGGTAGCACCAGTTTTTGAAAATATCGGGCTCTTTCCTCCAGGGTCCATGTTGGGGATGAGGGTCAGCTTCTCTAAACACATGGCCACATGGAAGGGAGTGGACACCTGAAAAAAATCAGGGCTCTACTAGCAAGGAAGAAATTGAAGAGGGAGTGGAAGGATGAACTTGGTGAATGCAGCCTACAGTGTCTGATAAAATAATGTGACAGCAATACTTACTGAACTTCAACTTCACCTGGCTTGAGTGATTTCATCAGTCTAGGAACAGAGCTATGAGGGAATAGAAGCCAGCTTTGAGAAGACAGAAGAAAACATTTAGGAAAGGTTGGGAGCACGAGGCACCAAAGAGCCAACACAGTGCGAAGTTTAACCGGAGAAGAACGAGCAGCCAGCAATGAAGGCCTTCCACGTACCAGGTGCTGTGTGAGATAATCCGCACACTCGATCCTATTGAATCCTCGTTAAAGTGCTTCAAAATACAAACAATCTTTCTTCTATTACAGATGCAGACACTCAATCCACTGAGCCACACCTGCCAGGGCTTGCTCAACTAAATCTGACGTGTTTTTTTTTTTAAATCTGATTTTTCTGAGGTGACCTCGTGCACCATGTCTTATGGTTTGTTCTGTTAACTTGTGCATGAAGTCTTTTCTTCCTCCTGGAACTGCTTCTGGTCTCTGTTTTCTCGTCTTCTGAGTCAGGGTCTGGGTGTGGAGCCTTCTCTCACTTTTTCTTCCACAAAGTTTTGGCTCCAGGTAGCAGTGAAGAGGAGAGCTTCCTAGGACCATTCCCAGCCTAGCCGACTTGCCTAAGCTTGCCGTGTATTGACAAAGATCAGTTAATTTCCCAGGTCTCTTGAGATTACAATCCTAACCTGTTTCCTCTCCCTCTGCCACTGGACATAAATTCAGTAGAAACATCTGAGTAGAAAGGGCATGAACTGGACATAAATTCAGTAGAAACACTGGCCCAGCAGAGAGGGGCCTCCCTGGCCTGCTTCTCTCACTGAGCCTCAGGCCAGAGGCACAAATGAGCATGTGAGGTTCATGAATGGTATGCTTGCCTCACCAAGAGACTTCACACGGAGGTGGGGCTCACAGCCTCAGATCCCAACAAAATCTCGTGGGGCTGAGGCTCTGTGCCCATACATTCCTTAGGGACTTAGACCCTGAGGAAGGTTACAGCCATTGTCAGCAGCCAACAGAACCCTCTCTCTGCTACTCCCTAGCCACGTAACCCTTGGCAAGTTACCCAACTTCCTTGAGCCTTGATGTCTGATCGAACCAGGGGGTCGCCAGTTCAATTCCCTGTCAGGGTATGTGCCTGCTTTGCGGGCCGGGTCCCCAGACACAACCACATGTTGATGTTTCTCTCCCTCTTTCTCTCACCCTTCCCCTCTCTCTCAAAATAAATAAATAAAATTTTCGGGGAAAAAAGGAAAGAAAAGTCAGATTTAGTTGAGCAAGATGCTGTGGACCATGGACTAGGAGAAAGGAGAAAGTAGACATGGAACAATCCCATCACTATGTGGAGACCGGAGGTGCCGGTGCAGACTGTAGGGTGAGTTGCATGTGTGGCTCCGCCTCCTGAGACTGGAGTTCCAGTGGCCACCAAGGTTGCTTGGTTCTGGTCAGGAGGATCCACAAACTGCTTATGACCACTCAGGTCTGACCTCTTGCCACCCAGCCTCACTACCTACCAGGCCTCAGGACAGGCAGATGGCATCCCGAAAAAGAAACAACTGCTCAAAAAGGGGAGATGGAAACACTCCTCATTACTTTTTTGTTACAGTGAAAATGGGCTTAATGTGACAACCTGCATCCATGAGTCCTCAGAAGTTATAGATGGAAAATAAAGAAGTCAAAGTAAGGAGCTTCCCAGCCTAGAGAGCAAAAAGCTTGATAAATGCACCATCGCTCTCCTTGTACCAGAGAGCTTTGGGAGTGGGGGAGAGAGGACATGCTGCCCACCTCTGCCCCAGTTGGATATAGGAAGAGCTGCGGGAGACCCAGCCGAGAATTCCCCCTCTCTTCTGGTCACTTTCACCCGCGGTGCCTCCACGTCTGATACAGTTCCCTGGCCGTCCAGGATCGCCCTGGGGTTGGCGCCGGACCGGGATGCCTGAGGGCCTCAGTGGGCAGTGAAAGCGATCCTCTTCGTATCAGACACCAGGCCAACCTCTGGGAAGGAGAGAGGTGACAGCCTAGGTACCGCGGGGAAACCAATTCTGTCTTCTCCTCACTAACTCTGGACAAGAGAACTGGTCAGCACAATCTGGAACAATCTAGAGATCTTTTCCTGAAAACAGGATGTACTTAAGATTGAGGACAGTTTTCACCAGAACTCTGGGTGGAGGCAGGGACAGAGCGGGAGAGGAAAGCTGAGGAGTAGCAGGCGGGCCTGGCAAGGCCTCTCCCCGAGAAATGATGCGACCAGAGAGGGGCAATAAACAGCACTTCGCAGGGTTGTGGGGTTAGGAGGAGGGTCAGTTGGGAAGAGTATTATAGCCCAAAAAGTCCAGGGAGCACGATGAAGACGTGGGGTGCATGGGGGGTTGGGGAATGCGTGGGTGCTATTGACCAGATGTAAAATTGTCAGTGAAGTTACCCACTCCTGAAAATGCTAAGCATGGTTGGATTTCTTATGGAAATACAGACCTCCTTGGAAGGCAATCATGAGGATCTAGAAAAGAAAACAATAAGAACGTAAGGATAAGAAGCAAGGAAATTCTATGGAGAGATCAAGCTTCCTCAGTCCCAGAATTGAGGAGTGAGTCAAGTTTTACTTAAATCTCCAAAGGGCATGGAGGCCCAAGTGAGGTATGCATTATTTGCATAGACAGATACCTGGCAGGATTGCTGTGAGGATCCAATCAGCTCATTCATTCATTCATTCATTCATTCATCATACTTTACATTTACCAACTGCTCACTTTATGTGCCTTACCCCAGCAGCCTGATGAGATGCTGCTGTCAATTTCCCCAGTTGACAGACACTGCAGAGAGGTCAAAGGACTTACCCAATGTCACATATCTAGTCTGCTTTGAACCTGCTGTCCTACTTTACTTTCACAGCACTTTTAACCATTAGGCCTCTACACACTGATGCTGACGCTGGGCCAGTCAGTAGAGATGCAACAATGAGCAATGGGGTTTGCCCTAAGGCACTTGCAGTCATGTGGGAGCAGATGTAGGAAGTTTTTGCAACTAGTAGCCTTTTACCAACATTGGGGATTATCTCTTTAAAAACAGGTTATGGTATCAACATGGTGATTGCCAGAGATGATATTCAAAATATTTGATAACCAGTATGGTATGAGCCCTGAAAATCAGAACCAAAGCCAAATCTTTAGGAGTGTCTAGGCCCAACATTAGCCCATCACTGTCACTGTCCCAGCCAGCCACCAACGAATGCTTCTCCTTAGGCCCTGAGGGGCTTCTCCTGTGGGCACCAGTCTCTCCTAGACACAGCCTGTGTATGGTGGTGGCAGAGGGGTGGGAAGCGATGGTTGGGTTGCGGAGGATCGGGGAGATTTTAAGGGGATAGGAAGACTTAGGGACAGGGAAGCAACCAGCCTGTGAAAAGGAAATGCATGAAAAGCAACCAAATGAAAACAAATTAGCCAAAAATTGGTTTTATCAAATCATTAATCTGTTAAATGATCAGTTTGCCCAACTAGCAATCACCAAATTCTTGTTTCTGGTAGCTACTCACAGAGCTTATAGCAATTCATGTTGCTTGCAGTAGTTTCAACAGACTATGGAATTTTCCTGAGTTTGGTTTCTGGAGGTGTTGCCACTGCCAGAGCCATGAGGGGTCATGGAAAATTCCTGTGAATGAGAGAGCTTTGTACACATGCACCTGATGAGAGAGTTGTCCCCACTTCCTGCTATGCTTTAGTGCACAGCTTCTGGAGGGCTGCCTGTGGAGAATAAGGGGTGGCCACTTAGCCAGCTAGCATCGTGCATGCAAGGACAGAGGTGGCAGCCCTTGCAAGTCGATCAGTCATGGGGCTAGATAGGGAAGAGTCCTAAATATCAAGTTAGGGAGTTTCAAATTCCCAGGAGACACCCAGGAGTCACTGAGCACTAGAGTGACAAGAGTATAGTTGACCCCTGCAACAGTGCATGGAACACAAAAGACACCTAATACACAGCTGTTGAATAAAGCGCCCACCTTAGACACTCCATGTTCCTCTACTTCAACTTGAGCAACAAGGCCGTAAGCAATCTCCTCTTAAAGCAAAAGCAATTATGCTGACAATAGTTCTGCATTGGTTCTATCGAACATAAGGGCCATTGCTATATCTTTCTTAGAGTATGAAACTGTCAAATGTTATTATATTGTAATTTAATTATCACCATCTTTATTATTCAGTAAATAACACACTGCAGAATGGATCATAGAAGGTGGGAAATTGACAGCTCAAAGCTGTCCTCTGCTACTAACATTTAAAACCTAGGGGAGATACCTTCAGTCATGGGTAAACATGGATTGCTGCTTCACATAAACACATCAAAATTATAACTATAGAACAACCATCATTCAGATCCATCAGAAATCGAGCAGAATGGAAGTCCTACAACTACATAATTAAAGAAGAAATCTCATTGAGACTGGTAAGAGGGGCAGAGATAGGAAATGGTCTGGCCCCTCACCCATGTGTAGCAGATAAAAATCAGGAGGGATATCTGAGGAGGAGTGGTTCCAGCTCTACACCTGGTCACCCAGCCCAGGGTTCCAGTGCCAGGAAGAAAAGGCCCCATAACTTCTGAATATAAAAACCAGTGGAGATTGAAGTTGTGGAAGACAGCAACTTTTGGAGTCCCAGGCAGTTCCTCTTAAAGGCCCATGCACACATTTACTTGGATTCAGTCCCTCTGAGCTCCAGCACGGAACAGCAGATTGAAAGGCATCAGAGACATACAGGGAGGAACTGAAGTGTCTGGCACCAGGGCAAGAGCTGGGAGACAGCTTTCTCTCAGACAGAAATGCTAGCAGGTGCTATTGTTCCTTTTCTGAGACCTCCCCCCACAGAGCTAGCAGGCAAGCACCATATCTGAGACTCCATCAACCAGACTCACACTGTTTTCCCCACCCTGGTGATTCCCTGAGGCTCCACCCCACCTGACTTTCCAGCCCACCCACATTGTTTCCAGTAGCTTTTCCATACAAATGGCATGTCTTGGCCCATTCTTCAGATTTTCTTAAATTCTCTCAAACAAGCAGCATCTGGCTGCAGCAAGCCCAGTACCTTTCACTAATTGCCACAGGCCTGGCACTAGCAGCAGCTGGCCTTGGTTCACAACTTGACCTCACCTGGGCACCTCCAAGCCCAGCACAAGTAGCAGCCATCTGCTGATTGCTTTGAGCTCATGTTGTGTGACCCCAGAGAGAACATAGGCAGTGGCTGACCTTGGATGTGCCAGTTGCAACCAAAGCTCAACTAAAAGAGGAGGGTGTAGACAGCCCACACAGTGGGTGGACCTTGAGTATCCAGTTTGGATAATAGGGGGGAGGCTGTGCCACTGGACTCTACAGGACACCTACTACATTACGTCACTCTACCAAGCCTAGGAAACATAGTAACTCTACCTAATATGTAGAAACAAACACAGGAAGGCTGCCAGAATGAGGAGACAAAAAAACATGGCTCAAATGAAAGAACAGAGCAAAATTCCAGAAAAAGAACTAAATAAAATGTAGTCAAACAATCTACTAGATGCAGAGTTCAAAACACTGGTTATAAGGATGCTCAAGGAGCTTAGTGAGGACCTCAACAGCATAAAAAATCTAATCAGAAACAAAGAATACACTAGTTGAAACAAAGAATCAACAGTAGAGTAGATGAAGCTGAGAATCAAATCAGTGATTTGTAATATAAGGAAGCAAAAAACAGCCAATCAGATCAGCAAGAGTAAAAAGGATCCAAAAAAATGAGGATAGTGTAAGGAGCCTCTGGGACAGCTGCAAGTGTACCAATATTTGCATCATGGGCATGCCAGAAAGAGGAGAGAGAATAAGAAATTGGAAACCTATTTGAAAAAATGTCAGAAAACTTCCCTGATGTGATGAAGGAAATAGACATACAAGTCCAGGAAGTTCAGAGAGTCCCAAACGAGATGAACCCAGAGAGGTCCGCACTAAGACATGTCATAATTAAAATGCCAAAGGTTAAAGTCAAAGAGAGAATCTTAAAAGCAGCAACAGAAAAGCAGTTAGTTGACTACAAGGGAGCTTCCATAAGATTGTCAGCTTATTTCTCAAAAGAAAGTTTGCAGGCTACAAGGGATTGGCAAGAAACATTCAAAGTAATGAAATCAAGGACCTCCAACCAAGATCACTCTACCCAGCAAAGCTATCATTTAGAATTGAAGGACAGACAAAGTGCTTCCCAAACAAGAAAAAGCTAAAGGAGTTTAACACCACCAAACCAGTATTATATGATATGTTAAAGGATCTTCTTTAAGAAGGAAATCAAAAATATGAACAATAACATGGCTATAAATACATACCTATCAGCAATTGATTCTAATTAAAAAAAAATAAACAAACAAGCTGAACAGAAACAGAATCATAGATACAGAGAAAATTTGATGGTTGTTAGATGGGAGAGGGGTTGGGAAATAGATGAAAAGGTGAGGAGATTAAGAAATACAAATCCATAGTTACAGAATAGTCATGGGGATAGAGTAGACAAAGAATATCCATGCGTGACCCAAGGACATGAACAATGGTTGGGGGATGGCCTGAGGAAATCCCCAAACCATGGTGGGGGTGGGAGGGCTGGGTAGGCGGTCAAAGGGGGGGAAACTGGGACAACTGTAATAGCATAAACAATAAAATATAATTAAAAACAAATAAATAAAAATAAAACCTAGGGAAAAAACTATTTAGTATTAAAAGTTAACCTATTTAAAGGGTTATAGAAAGCAATGTTTATCAAACCTCCATTTTATTTTCTTCTTTCCCAATCATTTGTCTACTGGATTATTATAAACAAGAGTATGAGAATGTTCAGAGGGTGTTGAATGTGAACACCAGGCATGAAGTGCTAAGATCTTGGTGTAAAACTGAGGTCTGCCTCTTCCTAGCTGCCTGACCTCAAGCTTCTTATCTTTTCTTTGCCTCAGCTTCTTCAGCTGTAAAATCCCTAACACCTACCACAAAACGTTGTTCTGGAGCTCGGATGGTACATTCACGTGACACTTGAATGAGGTGCTCCTTGTGGGACCACACTGTTGGATTCCCTCCCAGAGTACCTTGTATATCACTTGGAATAGGTATGGTCCATTGGCCCTGTTTATTCTCCTAATAAAACTTATTAAAATAAATATAATTGAAAGGAAATTACATGGGAGAAGTATTAAACCAGCAGATTTCAGTGCTGTCCAAAAATTCTTTTTGTGTCCAAATATTGGTCTTCTGTAGGTCCTCCTCCGCACTCATGGGCTGGAGGGGTGGACACGGCCATGGAAGCTGCAGGTCCCACCGATGTCTGCCCCTGCAGTCCCGGCCCTCACTTACAACACCGCACCCACATTCCCACCAGGCTGCCAGCCTCCCTCTTCCTCTCCAGGGCTGACTGCCACCAGCTCCTTTTGCTTGCCCCTCTGCTGAAATCCACAGTCCTAGTGGAAAGGAAGGGCTTGGTAACCTCAGTTGTCTTCCTTTGCTCATTTTCCTTTTGTTCCCACTCTGTCACTTATATCTTGATTTCCGTCTTTGGGTGGGAAAGAAACTTCTTTTAACCTGTGTCTTAGAAAATCCTTGACTGGGTCAGGTGGCTCATCTTACTCTCTTCAGGGAAATTCTCTTCCCCACATTGTCCACCTGTTGGAATGGCCCCAGTAATGACAGCTACTAGTTTCACATCCACTTCAACCACCTCTGTAATTTAAATATATTTAAATCACATGCAAATCACACATATTACCATATAGGTCTGTTACATATGCATTACATATAATACATAAATATAAACATATACACTCTAGCTCAGGGCTTGACAATTTGGAGGCCTTTGATAAATCTTTTTGTCTTGTATTTTATACCTGCTCAATACAGTAGTCACTAAGTCACATATGGCTATTTATTAATAAATGTAGATTTTAATGAACTAATATCAAATAAAATTTAAAATTCAGTTCCTCAGGCGCACTAACCACATTTCAAGTGCTCGGCAGCCGCAGCAGCTAGTGGCCGCTGCACCCGATGGGAACATCGCCGAAGTTCTACGGCCGGCGCTCCTCCGCCTCCATTGTTGGGGTCTCTTCGCATCTCTCCGCGCCATCATCAGAGCCCTGGAGACGCAGAGGAAACAAATCCGAGACCAAGATAGGTCTGAGCACAGACAGAGCCTTAACCTGGGCTCTGGACAGGGGCAGAGTGGAGAGCACTGTTCTCCAGAAGTTTGAAGGAGCCATAGGTTCGCCGTTTCTTGTCTTAGAGCTCCAGCCCCCAGCTTTCGTGCAGGTGCTCTTGAGACTCTGACTGAAGGCAGCGATGACGTGCTAATGAAAGGTAAGTATTTATGGTCACTCTCCAGCAGGTGTAGTGTGTGTGTGGGAGGGTGAGTGGGTGGGTCAGCGAGGCCCTCAGCCCAGGAGCTGGGATCCCATCGGGGTAACACTCTAGATATCACCTGATGCATTTCCATGTGCCTAACCTTGACCCTGTTATTGTTCTGAAACAAGACTGGTAGGGAACCAAGCCATCGGGATGCTATCGGCAGCCCTCCAGCTCCAGAAGGGCTGCAGAGTGCTTGGAGCTGGGAACTTTCCTGTTGCTGCACAGAAAATCCCGGAGAGGCACGGCACAGCATTCCAGTCTCCCGGGATGCTGCTGGCACCTAGCGGAAAGACGGGGAAGAGGCGGGCGTGCAAACTGTTCTCGCCAGGGGTGACGGTCGGAAGGAGACCTCACTCTGTACTGCAGGTGTCGCGTTGGACACCCGCTCCTCTACCAAGAGTGGCTGCAGCAAAGATGTGGCTCCCACTCACCCACCCAGCACCCAGAACGCTGGCTTTCAACACCCTCGGACCCAGTGCCCTCTTTTGACCATATTTATCTAGTTCTTGCCCCTTTTACCCTCCTAAAATAAAAAATTCATAGATAATGTAACTTACGTATGCCCATTGTTATAAAATTCAATATAATGACCTAGCTGCAATATAAAGGCAAAAACATAGTAGTATGTAATTTTTAAAATGTGTTTAATATGTACATATTCATCTACAAACAGGCTACAGTACATAATTGGGCCACAGCTTACACCTACATAAAATAGTTGAGTATTAATGTAAGAGAATAAGAATATCAGAAGCCACTCTATATAAGAAGTGCAGGAAAATAAAAGAACAGAAATGCAGGCAGACACTAGAATAAAACCTTGCATTCAGATTTAAAAAACAAAAACAAAAACAGAACCACCTGATGGTTTGTATGTGATCAAAGGAAACAGCCATGATGGGAGAGGACAGGGGATGTTTTTTACATGTCAGTCGGTGAAGAATGGAAAACAACTGCTGGAGGTAGGCACAGTGGAGATCGGGAAGAATTCAGCAGAAGCAGGAACTTGGGAAGTGTCTAAAGGAAAGGCAGGCACTCTGAGAATGCACAAAACACGGAGTGAGGGACGAGACTTGCCCACCGTACCTGAGGTGAGGACTGGAGCCAGTCGGTTTGCTACTTAATATTGAGGAGAGGGGCATATCCATATGACTGGAGCACCAGGGACACCTGGGAGGCTGAAACCGGGGTTACAAATCGCAGCCCAGGTGCGGCTGCAGTCACTGCGTGAGCTTCATCGGCAGGGCATGGTGCCCAGTTCGACAAAGGCTGGTTGTCAGCAGAGTGGATCTGCCGCTCGTTGAGAAAACTGCGGTCAAACAAGTAGCCTGCTTGGTACCGAGGCTCTCCTTTACCAAGCACCCGCTGTGACAGGTGCTTGCATGTGCTGCCTCCTTCTCCTAACACCCTTCTACGGCATTAGTCTATTATCTCCACCTTACGGGGATGGGAGCTCAGATTGGGAATAAATGAGCAACACAGTCGAGCTCTGGGCAGGCTGTGGAGGGCCATGATTGCAATGCAGACTCAAATGCATTTCATTTGAGTCTCACACCCCTTCTAGCAGGAGGGTGGGTAGGAACAGGAATTATTGTTCCCGCTGTGGTTCTGAGTGACCTGAAGCCAGAACAGGGAAGTGACTTGCGGAATTCTGCACGGTGTCGTTACCCTGCCTACAAAGTCCGTACCTTCTACAGCATTTACATCACATCTTGTGATACTTACTTCATGTCTTATTGTCGGGATCTCAGAAATTAGGGGCAATCTTAAGCAAATAAAATTACAATAAACTCTCCTGGCAGGATATGAGCACGGTAATTGACCGACTGTTTCATAATGGAGACCAGAAATGTAAATGTCACTTAGGGACTTTAGTTAAGGTCTGTGCTCAGTGTGGAAACAATTAGCTAACAGACAGAAAATAAATTCTCTGATTACTCAGGGATGGGATAGTGACTTGTTGCAAAGCCACTCCTGGATGTGAGGGCGATCTGGCTAGAACATCTGTCACCCAATTGGTTGTTGGGTTTGGTCCTGCATGGTGGGTCGAGCTGTACCGCCTTCTTCCCTCTTCCCGCCTTGAGCATCTTCCTCATTCTGCATGCTCGATCTAAGGTCCCAGTGAGTGGAAAACTCATTAACTGCCAAGGGTATTCGAGTAGGAATTGTCCTGGGGACAGAACCCTTGGAAATCTGTTTGTAAGAACCTATATTATGGTTCTTTGAAATGTTCTTTCTACATAGTGACCATGAACTAAGAGAAGAAAATGTAAGTGAAATGAAAAAACTGAAACTTTCAGACTTTGAGGGTTGGGACTTAAAATGGTGCAACTACTTTGGAGAATTTTTTCTTTCAAAGTTAAAACCACACTGACTCTCTTACTCAGCTGTTTTACTCCTGGGCACCTACCAAGTGAAAGGAAAACATATTCTCAAGAAGAACTGTAGAAGAATGTGCATAGCAGTTTTATTTATAATCACTCCCCAAACCGGAAACAAATCAAATGCCCACCACTAACAAATTTGTTTATAGTAATACAATAAAACCATACTAAACAGTGGTTTGCAACGATATAGATGAGCCTCAAAAGCACTTTGTTGAAAATGTAAAGTTCTAGAATAGGAAATACTAACCTATGGTAATAGAATCAGAATAGTGAGCACAGCTTTGGTGGGGAAGGTATCGACTGGAAAACAACACAGAAATTTTGTTTTGGAGGCCATCTCCCCATCCATCCCTGCAACTGTTACCCGTACCCATGGCTCAGCCACAGCTGCGGGCTCCCGGCCCTTAAGGAGCTCAGCGGGCTGCAGAAAAGATGCAAACTGCCCCTTGGCTTGACTTCACCCCATCCACGACTGGTTTGCCTTTCAATTTCAACAACACGCAGTTAATATTTGCCTGCTCCAAAGGGCCAGCTGGGTTTTTAACCACGTAGGCTTGAGCACACAGCACAGAGTTCAAAGCTCATTCAGCTTCAAGAATCAAGCAAGACGGATGACCGACCACGCAGCCCTGCAGGGTCCAGGAGGGTCCTCCATCGTGGGTGGTTGGGGCAATGTTTTCTACCTGTGGAACCACATTTGTTCCCTAAGAAGCTGGGCCACGACTGCTCTGACGGGACTGACGGCACTGACCCGTCATTTCTCTTCACTCAAATTAAGAAGGTACACTCTTCAACAGGCACCCCATGCCCCCCAAATAGGACCGCCACCTTCTTACAGGCTCATCCTGCGACACCCACCCAGCCCTCTGGGACTGCCCTGTGGAGCCCGGTATCAGCTCCAAGGCTGGGCCCAGCCTCTGCCCGGGCCCCACTGTGCCCCACTGAGGCTCATTCACTTAGGCCAGGCAGTGAAGGCTGACACTGAAGTGTGACACCGTGGAAGACAGGATGTTCCTTAGCTCAGGGAAGGGGTCGGATTCAAAAGGTAGCCCGGGTGGGAATGAATTCAATCTTGAAAATCTAATATGGGAACGTCCTGTGTTTTACCACCAGCACCTCATAGACATTAACTCATTTACTTCTCATTAGCGTGTGGGAGATGTTATGAGGAAACTGAGGCACAGAGAAATTGAGGAGCCTGTGGAAGTTTGTGAGGGGCTGCAGGTTTGAGCTCAGGCGATGAAGTTACCGTGTCCATGTTCTTCATGACACACCGTAATGTCTCCTGGGAGGGAGGCATGCAGTCCAGGATTGGAAAATGGCTGGGAGAGTCCGGATCAGGAGGCCGCAAAGAGCCAGGTGACAGGAGAGCTGGCACTACAGGCCGACTCTGGAGGGGTGAAAATTGTTGTCGGGAAAGGTATTTCCAGATCCCAGATTCCGGCCAACTGGAAAGCATGTCTGAGGTAACAGTGTCATCTAGTGGCAAAACTGCAGGTAGCAATCATCCTCCACGCAAAGATGGGGTGAACCTTCCTGAGAGGGGAAAGTACCGCGAGTCAGCAGGGAAGTTGTGAATTTTCCCTCCACGTACAGACTGTAAAAGCCAGGCATATCCCACTGGCATGTCCTTGGAGTCGTCCTCAGTTTCTGCACGCCACCGAGTGAACGGTGGCTGCAGCCTAGGTTCTTAGTTCCGGTTCTGCTCGTTACTGCCAAACACTGGGGCAAGTTCATCCCCTCCATTTTCTCTTCTGAAAAATGGGGAAAAGAGTATCTACCCCTACGGGCGTTGTGAGGATCAAGTAAAATAACGCGTGCAACATGCCAGACGTATTAGAAGCATTTAACACGTGTCAGTTGTTGCTGCAGCCCTAAGGAGCTGCGGCGGCGCTGGCACCGGCCCGGAGGGGAGGGCCTGCACACGTTAGCCATTAACTAGTGACCTTTAGGGAACCCACAGGACTGTTCTTGGGGAATTCGTTTTTCTTTTTGCATACACTGTTAAGTTTGCTTTTCTCAGGCTCCTGCCTACATTGCTGAGTCATTTCTCCACTCAAAAATATTAGTGGTTCCAAAAGACCCTGAATATCCAAAGCAGTTTCAAGAGAGAACAAAGTTGGAGGTATCGTGCTACCTGATATCAAAGTATGCTAATGGTGATAGTAATGAAAATCAAACAGCATGGCAGAAGAACAGATACACAGTTCAAGGGAACAGAATAGAGAGCCCAGAAATAAATTCATTCCTGTATGGTCAGTTAATCTAAGGAGGCAAGATTATACAGTAGGGTGAAGATAGTCTATTCAACAAATGATGTTGGGGAAACAAGACAGTCACATGCAAAACTATGGAACTGGGCCATTTTCTTATGCCATAATATACAAGAATAAACTCAAAATGGGTTACAGACTTAAAGGTAAGGCCTGAACCATAAAAGTCCTAGAAGAAAATATAGGCAGTAAACTCCACAACGTTTCTCTTAGCAATATTTTTTTGGATATGTCTCCCCAGGCAAGGGAAATAAAAGAAAAAAATAAATCGGACTACATCAAGTTTTAAAGTTTTTGCAAAGCAAAGAAAACCATCCACAAAATGAAAAGGCAGCTTACTGAATGGGAGAAGATATTCACCAGTAATACATCTGATAAGGTGTTAATAGCTACAACATATAAGGCATTCATACAACTTGACACCAAAAAAAAAATCTGATTACAAAATAAGCAGACCTGAGTAGTCATTTCTCCAAAGAGGACATGCAGATGACCAACAGATGCATGTGAAGATGGTCAACATCACTAGTCATCAGAGAAATGCGAATTAAAATGACGGTATCACCTCACACCTGTCAGAATGTCTATCACCAATAAACCAAGAATGTGGAGAAAAGGGCACCCTCGTGCACTGTTGGTGGGAATGCCGATTGGTGCAGCCACTGTGGGAAACAGTATGGAGTTTCCTCAAAACATTAATAATAAAACTGCCATACGATCCAGCAATTCCACTTCTGGGTATTTATCCAAAAATAATCTAAAACACTACCTTGAAAAGATACATGCCCTGAAGCATTTTCACTGAAGCATTATTAACAATAACCAAGATATGGAAGCAACGTTAAGTGTCCACCAATAGATAGGTGGATAAAGAAGAAATGGTACATATATACAATGGCTATTCAGCCATAAAAACGAATCAAATCTTGCCATTTGAGAGAACATGGATGGACCTAGAGAGTGTTATGCTAAATGAAATGTCAGACAGAGAAAGATAAATACTATATGAGTTCACTCATACGTGGAATCTAAAAAATAAAATAAACAAGCAGAAACAAACCTGGAGCTACAGAGAAAAATTGATGGTTGCCAAATGGGAGGGGCATTGAGGGGGGTGGGTGAAAATGTAAAGGGATTACTAAGAAGTGCAAACTTCCGGTTATAAAAGTAACCATGGGGATACAAAGTACAGCATAGGGAATACAGGCAATACTACTGTAATAATCGATGTCAGATGATTCTGGACTTATCAGGGTGCTCACTTTGTAAGCTATACAAATGTCTAATTGCTATGTTGTGCATCTGAAACTAATATGATGTCAATTCTAATTGTAAAATAAATTATTAATACATTTAAAAAATGATTTTTCACTAGAAGCCACAGACATCCTATAATACACTCCCTTCAAGGTGTCCAGGGGTCCTTGGCTCCCCATCCCCTCCAGCTTCCTCAGTGAGGCCTTCGTTTTATAGCACTTGATGTGATAAAAAGATAATTTGAATATTAAAAAAATAATAAGCCCTGGGTGGTGTAGCTCAGTGGATTGAGCACCAGCCTGTGAACCAAAGGGTCACTGGTTTGATTCCCAGTCAGGGCACATGCCTGGGCTGTGGGCCAGGTCCCCAATAGGGGCTGTGTGAGAGGCAACCACACATTGATGTTTCTCTCCTCCCTCCCTTCCCCTCTGTCTAAAAATAAAAAATAAAATTTAAAAAAACTTTTTTAAGGTAATAAAAATAATAAGTGGTCATTCAGCCTCACACGTGTCATCTCTGTCAGGATGGGAAGGCTCTACAGAGCAGGCCCCTCCACCCATCCCACTGGGTCCCCTCTGCTCTCAGCCCACCAGCTCCCAGGAGGTGACTGCCCCTCGCTCCACCCCCCAGACTGTCTGCCCTTGACAACACAGAGGCTTTTTAATTCTCTGCCTGAAATCACCCACTTCCCCTCTAATCATCTTGGATGAGTTGGGAAAATACAGGTCTGGAAGCAAATAAGCAACTATTTTATTTTGAAGTTTCATTTTGTAATGAATTTCACTTCAATTTGAGGTAACTTTGCAAAGCAGAAAGAAGTTCATTTCCAAATTAACCTTGCTCTGGCCTAGTTGCTCATTTACTTCTAAAGCTGAATATTGTTCCTATTAAAAGATTAACTTTTAGCCTTGAACCTCTCCCGAACATGTGGGGCCATGGTTAGTGACTTACTCTTTCCTGCCACAGCCAGCCGTGAACCAGGCTTCGAGTGGCTGCCTCAAGATACCACTTTGGCCAGTCCTGGAGGACGCCGAAACAAGGTTTGTGTTTGGGTGTCTTCTGTGGGCTTAGAACTGGGGAAGGAGATGTGGCAGGTGGGGCGAGAACAGAGGCCAGACCCTGTGTGAGGCACCATGGCTGCTAACTGAGAATTTACAAGATGGCCATGTTGTAAGGGGGTCATGTCGACAGGACAGTGAGGGGACCAACCAAGGAAGGCTTCACTTCAAAGTCGTTCCGGACAGAGGAGGTTTGTGTACTTCAGCCAAGTCTTAGAACCACCTGGTAGAATGTTGACCCTTAGGAGCAAGGGTCAAAATATGTTCACTTGAAAGGGTTCTCGAAAATCCGAAAGGTGCAGTCCCTGCCCTCAGGGTGTACTTTATACATTGACCTGTGCGTCCTGGCCATGCGCAGAGGAACGCAGGGGTGTGGCTGCTGCTTCTAAAAGGCAAAGGAGACGACAAACTCACAACTCTCAACAACTGAACCTAAAAAACAAAAACTAAGCAAATGACTAGAACAGGAACAGAATCACAGAAATGGAGATCACATGGAGGGTTATCAGCGGGGAGTGGGGACAATGTGGGGAAAAGGTACAGGGAATAAGAAGCATAATTGGTAGGCATAAAATAGATGGGGAGGTTAAGAATAGTACAGGAAATGGAAAAGCCGGAAAACTTATATGTGGGACCCAGGGACATGAACTAAGGGGGCAGGGGATGCTGGTGGGAAGAGGAGTGCAGGGCAGAGGTGGACTAAAGGGGAGAAAAAACTGGGATAACTGTAATAGCATAATCAATAAAACATACTTTTTTAAAAGGGCAAAGGAGTTAATGTTTCACAAACAATTGAGCAGGGTTAGCTTCTCTGGGGGAATAAGCTTGTTTGGAACTAGGTACCAACTCAGAGTGTCTCGGGACTGTGATCAGCTCAGGTCGAATCTATAGATCAGGCTCTGGAGAACTACCCAGAACAGTGATCAAGTCATGGTGGTGTTGGTGTTGTCCACAGAAGAATGTCCAAACTTGTAGAGAATTTTTTTATAAAAAAAGTTATTTGAGCCAAACAGAGGATACACCTGGAGACAAGATCTCAATAGACTGAGAAAAATGCTTCTCAGAAGTTTACAGCTTTTTAATGCATTTGGGATTAAGGAGGAAAATGGATGCAAGATTACACGGAGGTGGGAGACCGCACAGTGGGAATGAGGCTATAGAATAGGTGACGACATTACCTGCTGACTTCTGAGAAGGGCCGTTTCAAAGGTGTGCTAAACTAAATGCTCAGAAACGGTGGACAGGGCTTGCTGACAGCGAAGGTGAACTTTTTATGTGCTTTGGGCATGACCACCCCCCATAACCTCCCAAATTAGGAATTCATGATCAGATCACCCTGTGAGGTTACTTTTTGTAGAATCTCTTTTTCATCCACATTATAAAGATAGACAAATGGATCAATAAAACTAACAGAGAGTCTAGAAATAGGATCAAAGGAAAAATAACCTTTTGGGATCCACCTCCTAACAAGAAACAAAACTAACAAAGTCTTTACTCTTTTTTAAAAAAGATTTTACTTACTTATTTTTAGAGAGAAGGGAAGGAGAAAGAGAGGGAGAGAAACATCAATGTGTGGTTGCCTCCCACATGCCCCCTACCAAGGGGACCTGGCCCAGAACCCAGGCTTGTGTCCCAACTGGGAATCAAACCAGTGACCCTTTGGCTTACAGGCCCTCACTCAATCCACTGAGCTACACTAGCCAGGGCCAAAGTCTTTACTCTTAATCACTAGGCAACTCTGCATTTTCCAAGATCCTTTGATTTTTCATAACATCTCTATGAGATAGGCAGTCGTATCCTCATTTTGTAGGTAGATGAGACCTGGAGCTTGTCTAGGCTGTGTGGAGCAGAACATCATCTGTGGGATACCATTTAAGAGATTTTGGAAATGTCCTCAAATTCCCACAAGATTCCCCACAGAAAAGGATTCCTGTGATATTCTAGATCGTAGCAACTAACAGAGAACGTGCTATTGAAATATGTCCTCTCCTTTAACTATAAGTGTCTTGAGAGTATTTTCTTTGTAATCCAATGTCTAGATACATCTGTAGCTCTGTCTCATGCAGGACTTGGCCACCTGCCCCCTGCAGCAGGAGGAAGGGGGTGGGGGTCACCTATCTGCTCCAACTGGCCCAGAATTAGCACATCACTTCCACTCTTAGCAGGAGACCAGAACTAATCGTATAATCCTGCTTATCTTTAATGGACAGGGAAATATCAGGAAGCACATGATAAGGCGTAAGTGCCTCGGCCTTCCTGGATGATACTGTGTACTCAGTAAACCTTGTTGGGTAAACTCGTGAGGCAATCTGACGCAGGGTTAAAATTATACTAGCCCAGAATTATTCAAATTACTCAAAGCACTTTTCAACCTCCAGAGACTCAGATGAGAATGCATGTGTCGGGAATGCAAGTGGATGTACCATTTATCGACGATCTGCTCTACACAAGACACTGTTCTAGACACTCTAGGCTGGAACAGTTAGTCCTCAGGAGAGCCCCGTGCCATAGGCATCCATATTCTTCTTTCTCAAAGCACTTGTTCATGGAACCATGGGGAGCAAGCGGCAGAGCTGTGGTTTGAGCCCACACCTCCAAGTTGCAAAGCTTACAAGACTCTCTCTTCTTGACTCCATGGACCCCCTCAGCTACTAATGCCTTATGGACTCGGAAATACAATCTGAGGTAGTTGCCATAGAGAGGAGTGTCAGGACAAAGGCAAAGACGGATAGCTCCGTCCCACAGCTGCCTTTCTCCACCCCACCGGCTCCACCCTGTCCCCTCTCTCCTGCTGCTCCCCATGGCTGCCACTGCTAGAGAGAGCTACCCCTGCGGGACCCAGAGCCAGTAGTGAAAGAACGGGGCCCAGGGTACGTTCTGAGCCTTTGTGTTGTTGCTGCTGGGCACCCTCCGTCCTTTGTGAACACATGGAGAGGCGGGGATGGTGATCTCCACGTGGGACAACTTTCCCACAGGACTAGGTTTTGTGGGAATTGACCGAGTTCACTTTATGCAGTCCCTCCAACCCTACAGTACAGAGACCTAAATCTCCTAAGGTACCACTGGTACTCTATGCCGGTTCAAATATCTCCAAAACAAGTCAGAAGCGTTTCCCATCAGGCTTTGCCATTCTCGTTGTGTGAGTTTGGATTATTCACTTGGGTTGTCTGGGTTTCAATTTTTTCATCTGTAAAATAGGTCTCAGGTACATTTACTCTTTGATTGCCCTTTATCTCACCAGATTATTGTGATCATCAAAGAGAACACTAGATGGAAGAGTGTTTTGTAGACTGATTTAAATGTGTCATTGTTTGTGACTGGCTAAATAATGAAATCTTCAAATTCTCTCATTGACTTATGGTTTTGTTAAGGGAAGGGAGCAAAGCTGTACATCTTAAATGCCAACTCTCTCTCTAAACCACTCTTGGCTGCACACATTTGGTTCTTTTCATGATGCTTAAGAGTCAGGCCATGGGAGTCAGAACATATATGTGACATATGAAGGTGGGCAAAGTATTTTAATCTCTCTGAACTTCAGTTTGCTCCTCTGTGCAGTGTGGAGCATAATATATGTGTTTGCAGGTTATCAAGGGGTGCAAAATGAATGCAGGTAAAGCAATTTACACAGCACTTGATAAATAGTTGCAATTTTATTGTCATTATTATTAAGGAGCTATCCTGCTGTCTCTAGGGATCTTTGTGTAATCAAATTATTCCACTGCCCAGTAGAATAAGGAAATCCCCAGCCTTTCAAAACACCACGGGAGTATACGGGCCCATGTCTCCCAGCATGCCCTGCGCAGCCTCTACACCCCGTCGAAAGCACACAATTCACAACAGGATTGTGTCCCAAAACTCTACTCAGAAGTCTTATGTTTAGAATTCAGTACACATTTTCCCATAGAAAGAATGTTTTAAAAATAGTGGTTGGATTCCTGGGTGACTGAAAATATCCAGAATTCTTAAAAAGATACCAACATGAATCATATGTGTCATATGAAATGTTCAAAGGAGAATAACCTTGGTGAGCTAGGTGGAGGAGAGGGAAAGGGAAAAAATTGGAACAACTGTAATAGCATAAAAAATAAAATATTTTAAAAAGAGGAAACTTTGCTTTTGAGGAAATACAAAAAATAAAATAAAAATCTAGTTAAAAAAAAACTTGTTATCTGCCTAAGTGCATTAGATCAAATAGCAATATTGCGAAAGCAAAGTCTGCCTTGAGATTCCTTCCAGCCCCAGTCCACGTCCTTGCCCCTTTCCTTGGTCAGGAAAAACAATTTGAACCTCAGCTTGTAAGCACCAGATAACACTGAATGTCCTTGCTCTTTGCTTTTAGACTCCTTATCATCACTGGGTATGCTCGTTGTGCCTCATCAATTGCTTACCTTGAGGCCAAGGGCCTAAACAGATTGCATGAGCTTAAGTGAACTAAAATTCTTAGTTTGCAAGAGACTTTCATCCTTTCCTCTCTTTTTTCTTCCTCTTGGGCAGTTGGGGTGAAGAGAAAAAGAATGGAGATCAAATACAAGCAAAACATTAGATAACTTGGATCCTCCCTTTAATATCTGGTAGCTTTAAGTCTTGCATGGATCAAACTGAAATATGTAAAATCATCTGGAACTAAGTCTCCCTCCCAAACTTAGGAAAAGCTTTGAATAACACGGTTGTCACGATCTTCAACTATCAGCCTTTTTTGGACCTCTAATAAAAATGATGAACTAGGTACTCCACTAAGCTTTACGCATACTATGAAAAGAAATATGCACCATGATTGTGTTTTCACCCTATGAAATTCTCTTAAATTTGACATAAGTAATTTATGTGAACCAACAATTTGGATGTGCACCATGAAATTGAAATTGGAGAACATCTATCTTTAGAGGCAACAAGAAGACACAATTCGGGGCTTTCCTCTGTAATAAATTACTGCCTCATTCTCTTCAAATGCTGAGGTCGGTGGGGGGAGGGGGAGGGGGTTGCCACTACTTTCTGTCTACTTCCCAGAGAAGTGTATAGAAAAGGAAATAGTAGATAGAAGTGTACTAAAATGGTGTTTGTTATATATAAGGATGCTAGGTTATTTGATTTGCAAGCAGCTTTCAGATCATATAATTCACACTATTCCAGGCAAGTAATTCTGAGTGAGTCTGAGCCATTTTTCTTGGATTAGACACAAGTGTTGTTGAGTTTCTACGCTAGAAATCTGCAGAAGGGCATTTCTGTGGGGATTGGTTGAGACACTGGGAGTTGTGTCAAGATAAAAAATGCCCAAACCTGTAGAGAATGTTTGTAAGAGTTTCTCTGAGCCAACTGATTATGTGTGTCAGGGAGCAAGATTTCAAATGCTCAAGAAGAACAATTTTGCTGTTTCTTTCATGCATTTGAAAGTAAGGAGGGGACCTAATTACATGAAGATGGGAGAAAGCAAGGCAGAGATTGTATAACAGGATAGTTAATTCTTGCAGATGGTTACCTCTTAGAAGAGGTGAATCTGAAAGGGAGGTTCATGCATCAAAAGGAAGGTTTTTATTACTAAATTTATTGGGGTGACACTGGGTTATAGGATCAGGTTTGGAAGGGGGAATTTTAGTGGTGCGTTAACTTAGATGCACATAAAAAATGGACAGGACTAGCTTAAGGCAAAGATAAGCCTTTTGCTAAAGAAGTTATATGGCTCGGATATGACTACCCACCATGTCCTGCCCAGCTAGGAATTTATGACCACATCACCCTGTGAGGATACTTTCCATAGAAACACTGTTTTCATCCACAGCTGAAACCTGGTGGAGAATTCTCATCCAAAAAAGCAGAAAGAGATGACAGACAGGGGAGTGTTAAATTGAAGTAATGAGCGTTTATGAGCAGCCACTTGGTGCTACACACTATTCTAATGCTTGGGGACACAAAGTGTGCTGGAGGTCCCAGGTTCAGTGACTCAGTAGGAAGACAGCATGTCTTTGAGGCTACGAGTTATTGCAGTGAAAGAGTGTACAGCAAAATTAGCAAAGAGAAAAAGCTCACAGGGCAAAGTCTGAAGGAACCAGGTATAAGTGTCCACCAGTTTCTCCCCGTGGAATTACACAGGATGCGCTTCATTCCTGCAGCAATGAGTGGCGACAGCACCTGTGCAATGTCGTCTGCCAGGGAAGTTCCTTTCAGAGACTCAGTGCCCACGGTGGTTTGGGTGTGGGGGTTGGTCATGCGGACACTCTCTGTCTGACCCACACCAAAATTCTAGACTCTCTGAGGGAACATAGATGTTCAGCATAAACCACATTGTTTGTACAACGAGTTGAGACACAGCAAGTCAGTCTCATCAGGAAATGGTAAGAACCTTCCTCATATCCAAGTTCCCAGGCTCCAGCCCAAGGCCAACCTTGCAAGCAGGCTGTTTGTGCAATAGCTTTCCCAGGCTGCTGTGTTAACTCTTTTTTGCACACGGAGATTGAGATGTGATTGCAGTGCAGTTGGATAAACTCAATGATTAATTACTTCATTCGACTAAAGTTACTGAGCCCTTAAAGCATTGGGTAGGAAGGAGATAAATTAAACAGGGTTGTACTTTCTCAAACTCAACTCAGCAGCTCAACAGCTCCCTGCCCACCCACTAACAAGGTGAGCTGCCTAGAAGAGTCTCCGGGGCTGTGCTCCAAACTCCCCTCCTCACCTCCGTCTGGAAACCACTGCACTTCCCAGGGGCTCTGTTCTCTGCCTGTCACAAAATTTCTTCCTGCTTAGCTCCCAGCGGGTCTGGGCTACTTCTCTCCTTGATTTGACTAGATTCTGACCCAGCCCCTGATGCTCTCAGACCAGCTCTGCGCCATCCCTACCCACCACCAGGACTCGCATGTTTCCTCTGGCCTCCGTGGCCCCTCGCCCAACAGAGGAGCTGCCCCATTTGTGTTTGAAGCCCTAGTTCCCAGGGCTTATCTTCACCCCTCAGAGATGTCAAAGTCACACAGTTTCTACTCCAAGCCTTTGGATCATTGGAACTCCGTTGCCAATGGCTGGGGAGATGCCCAGAGAGGAGCCACAGGTCCATCAGCCCTTCCCAGTGGAGCCCCCTCACACAGGCGCCCTACACACCGTGACTCACTGCCACCCAAGCCTTTAGCTTCTCTGTGGCTACTGTCCCCATGGCCCTCTCCCCTTCCAGAAGGATTCACCCCCAAGCCCTGCCCTCTTTCCTCTTTCAAAAGGACCAGCTCCAGGTTTTCAAGGTTCAGAGTGGGGACAGGAAAAAGTGGAGGTAATATGTTGTTTTTCTGGTCTCAAAATTAGCAACATGTTCAATGACCCAGCCCAGGAGTTGAAAAAAAAAATCAGCTTCCTCCCTGACATCAACAACCACACCTCCAAGCAATTCAGACATCCGTTCCTAGAAAGTCCCAGACATTAGTTTCAATTCATCCCGACTTTCCTGCCCTGATGGGTCTCCTCCCCAAAAGGCAGAGAGGTATGAAACAACCCTCCGACACATTCAGAGTGACTCAAATAACCAGGAAAAGCCACCAAGAAATGAAACTGGTGAGACAGGGGTCAGGTCCTGGGAAGCTATGAATGCCATGTCGTGAGCACCTGAAAGGTGTGATCAGACGCACATTTTAGAAAAGTCCTGGGCAGCTGGCAGCAGACGAGATGTACAGTGAATCCAGAAGCTAAGAGACAAAGATAAGACATTTTTTAAAATAATCTGAGAAGCTGTGGCAGGGCCTCAACTAGATCTGAAGCAGTGGGCTCAGAGACGAGGGGACAGACATGAGGAATATTTAGAAGACCAAACAATCAGGCTTTGGGGGCAGTGGGATGGAGGAGTGCAGTGGACTCCCTGCAGGCCCCCTGCAGGCCGGCTGGGGTTGGCACCTTTGACAGCACCTCCGCTGAGATAAGAACACAGGGGTTAATGATGGATCCAAACAGCTTCCTGCTGTAAACCCCTTCACTCCGTCCTCTCCCTCTGAGGTGTTTTTGGTTTTCCTTTGAAGGTCCAGAAATGCCCCTGGTGTGTTTGACAGACTTTGAGGCCCGAGCACGGAAGCGTCTGTCCAAGTCAACTTGGGATTACATTGAAGGAGCAGCCGGTGAAGGCTTCACCAAGGATGACAACATCGCGGCATTTAAAAAGTTTGATCTTCTGTATCTTTTCTGTTGTTAAACTCAGGTGCACTGGTTCAGAGCTCCTTGGAAGGGCCCAGTCCTGGTTTCTGCCAGCAAAGAACACAGAGAACTCAGATATAATAGTGGTTTCTGTGTTGTTATTTGGGGTTTGGGGGGTTGGTGGGTGGCAGAGCGCTGGGGAGAGGATGGTTGGAGAGAATTTATCTTAGTGCCTCCACAAAACTAGCACAAGTGAGTCACCTTCTTGCCTTGCATTTCAGCAACTTGGCCATCTGGGAAGTTAAGATAAGAACCTAAAGGTCACCAGTCGCCTGGGCAGGGTGGAGAGCCTGCTGCAGGGGCCTGAATTTCCTGAGTTCTTAAGCTTCTAGCTTGGAAGAGAGATGCCTGAAAGGAGCGAGAACTCAGGGTGGGAGGAAACACGGAGCCCCAAGGAGGCTTATGGAGGAAGGAAGACTGATTCCAGGCAGAAGGGCTGGACTAGAGCGGGAGCGGGCAGAGCACACACCAGCGGACAGCAGCCCACAGGCCAGGCAGGCCCACCGCCATTTTTTTGGATGGTGAACAAAACATGATGGTGATCATGTTGTTGTTGTTTTTTCTCATAAAACAGTTGGAAAAGCCCAAAAGGAGAATAGTAACACACAAAAATTACATGAAATTCAAATTGCAGTGTCTATAAGGAAAGTCTCATGAGAACACAGCTATGCTCCGTCTGTGGCCAGTTTTACATCATGACAGCAGAGCTGAGTAACTGTGACAAGGACGGCATGGCCCACAGAGCTTTAAATGCTGGCAGCCTGGCCCTTTTTAGAAAGTTTGCTGACGCCTGTGATAGAGGGTCCAGAGGAAACTGAGAAACGGGGCACGAGGTGAACACTAGGTCTGTGTTTTCACACCTGTTTAGCTCTATACTCAGCACTTCAATTGCTTCACTTCATTCTGTCGTCACAGGACTAAGGAATTGGGGATTATTCCCCCCATCCCAGGGATAAAGTGACTGAGCCTGTGTGACCGAGTTTGCACAATCGGTGTTTCCAGAAAATTCTTCCTAAACTTGTGTACGGGAATAATAACACTTTGTGAAAGATGAGCATTTTTGGACCCTGAGGCTTAGCAACTGTTGGCTTTAACATGTTTTATATACTTGCCATTGGAAAATGTTCCTACCTTCTCCTAAAGCAGTATTTCAGACAAGCCTTTAAATGAACTGGCCTCTAGCAAGAACACCGTGATCGCTCCCTGGGCTTTACGCTCTTTCAGTGACCTCTTCTTATCTTAGAGACTTGTTCTAACCTGAGAAGGAAGAGCCTGGAACTCTTAGCTTCCTATTCCTTCCTTTTCTGGTCCTTGTTCCAAGGAATCAGCAGGGTACCCGAGTGCTGAGAGCCTGGTGTGGGTGGCAGGGTTCAGAGACAGACCTCTGAGGGAGCGAGGCAGGGGCTGGTGGGGACCACAAGTGCACCCGGAGTGCAGAGGAGGCGGGTTCCAGTGAACAGGGGTTGGGAGAGGCTTCCTGGAGGAGGGGAGCCTTCAGCTGGTCTATGCTGCCTATTGGGCTACCAGCCAAGGGAGCGCCGCCAGAGGTTTCTGGGGACCCAATCTGGTCTCAACCTGCACCAGGAATCGGGAGGTCCCAGCACCAGGCAGCGCCTCCATGCTGGGACCTCCCACCAATAGAAATCTCACCAATGGAAAACCTCTTTGTTGTCTAGCACAGAATCCGCCTCCGTCCCCGATACCTGAAAGATGTGTCGCGGGTGGACACCCGCACCACAATCCAAGGGGTGGAGATCAGTGCCCCGATTTGCATCTCACCTACAGGTTTCCACCGCCTTGCTTGGCCAGATGGGGAGATGAGCACAGCCAGAGGTGAGAGCCCACCATACCTGAGCCCCCCTTTCCACGGTGCTGCAGAGCGCAGCGCAGCAGGTGTCCTTCCGCGGGGCGGGCAGCTCCAGGGTTCCTCCGGAGAAGGGGCTTGGGAGCAGCCTCTTCTGGAATTAAGGAGGGTGGGAAAGGAATGTTTAACACTGTGTTTGCATAACATTCCACCTAAGATTGAGAAAATACCCGTTTTCCATGATAAAGAATGGTTAGGGTGGAAGAGAGACTACTGATGAATAGGAGGATGCAAAACCCGCCCCCCCACGCCATACGGCAGAAGGCGCTGGCCCCTCTGACTCACGCTGCCTGTGGGGAAAGGGATGCGGCCATTGGGGCAGGTCTCTCACTGACCCCTCAGGAGGCTGAATGGCGAGTCTCTGAATTTAGGATGAGAGGAGAGGCATGGCTTTAGGTGCTAACGCAGGGCCCTAGTAGGTGTTTTGTCCAAACGTTCCATCGATTAACCTTGTCATCTTATCTGACAGTTTCTTACTGGGTTACGCCTCCTTCCTAGTTGCCCTCACCCTCTGCCCCACCCCCATCCCACCAAAAATAATGAGAAAGAAAGGGAAGGGGCAAAGCAGGGCTGAAGATATTCTTGTGACTCCTTTGTAATCTTCACTCTAGGCCTAATCTGTTTTCCGCCAGTTTCCTTGGGGTCTTTTCCTCCGACTACATGCTATAGGAAGCAATGAATCCAGGGATTCTTGAGCTGAAAGTGACATTCGTCTGGGTTAGGAACCAAGTCTGGCTGGGTTGAAATATGAACATCCTGTATGAATATGCCTACTCAGCTAAATCTTCATGGTTGAATGTGTCGTGTTGTTTCAGACATGGGGCTAATGAATGGGCTATCTCCTGTTGACATTAGGAGTCAAAACTATTACTTTTTGATTAGGTTCAAATACTCTGCCTGTGGGGGGGCTCCGCCCACAGGGTCCCCCCCAGCTGCCACAGACGACAATAAGTCTACCAAGACATGATCTGCTTGGGGAGGAAAGGTGGCCAATCTCTCAAAGGAGAAGGGCCAAGAGCCTCTTCCTCAATGGGCTTTTATTGGGTCGTTTTACATAGGAATACAGGCTCATTAATCATATCAGGCAGTAAAGATCAAATAATAGATAACATACAAAGAACTCTGAGGGCCTATTTTGAGTTAGGGTCAGATAGCTAAGGAGCAATAAAACTTTGAGGAACAAACTCGCTTCTTGCTTGGACCCTCATTTAATTGAGAGCATTCTAAACAAAGCAGGTTTCACAGGATTTTACATATTTTTTCTTAGGCCTGATCACCCAAGGGAACCCGCCCTTTCCAGCACAGGGCTACACCCACCACCAGCATTGTTTCACCCTTAAGGCATTGTCTCAGGCTTAAGTCAGGCAGGGGAAGCAAGGCAGGCAAGAGATTAGGAGACAGAATGAGGACTCAGGCTTTGTCATAGCTGAGGGTCCATCACCCCCTTTTGCTATAGCCCCCCAAGTCCTTCATGATCATGCCTGTCTTAGGTCATTCCCCCCATGGGGAATCTTACCAGTCATTGGCTAAACGATCAAGCATTGGGGGCCAGTTATGGATGAAGTAAAAGGAGCAGAGGAGGTACCCTTGACAGGGAGATAAGCCTTGTCTCCTTAGTGTCTTACAGTTGGAAGATCGATTACTCAGCCTTAGCCATGGGTTATAGCTTCTGAAACCAGGCAGGGCGGTTCCCAACATCTACCCATGGGTTGTAGAATGGTAGTGATATTAACCTGCTGGAGAATCCAGCTGAAAATGCATAAAGTAGGAAATGAGAAACATGCAATGCAGCAGCAGTGTCAATGTCATTGTCACCATCATCAACATCCCTGCCACTAGCATTTGCATAGCATATCACCTTGTAATTTTAAAAATGCTTCCATATCTAGTATCTTACTTAATCTCCCAACAACCCTGTAAGAGGTATTATTTCCCCCAGTTTGCAAATGAGGAAAATGAGATTCAAGACCACAGAGCTTAGAAGAGGTAGAAATAACAACCTTCTAACTTCAGACCTCATGCTTTTTCCACCACAAACCTCAGCTTTTGCCACCTTTAACACCCTTTTGCATCATTAACAAGTTCACTAGAAGCCCATTGTCCTGTCTGACAACTGCAATGTATCCAACTCAGGTTGGGGCACTAAATGGCCTCTCTAGCTGGAAATACTTTTACATGGAGTACAGGGTTTAGAAGACAGGTTACAGAGGGAGACCCACACACTTTTAGGCCTCCCAGTCTGATCAAATGCTTCTATCCCTGCCTCACAGAGAAGCAGAAGGAAAGCAAGCTTTATCTTCACTCCCAGGGCAAGTTGGCCGGAGGCAACGCAGATTCTTTCGCACCCTAGTCTAGAACACATCAGCCCTCCAATCTGAGTTGTGTCACTTGCTTTGCAGCTGCCCAAGCAGCCGGCATCTGCTACATCACCAGCACATATTCCAGCTGTACCGTTGAAGACATCGTTGCTGCTGCCCCCAGAGGCTTCCGGTGGTTCCAACTCTATATGCAGACAGATCGACAGTTAAACAAACAGCTGATCCAGAAGGTAGAATCCCTGGGTTTCAGAGCTCTGGTAATCACCGTGGACGTGCCCAAACTTGGCAACAGGCGACAAGACATTCGAAACCAATTGAACTTGAGGACAAATTTATTGCTAAAGGATCTTCAATCACCTACAGAGGTAGGAAAGCTACCAGGTCCAATGAGCAGGCATTGCAGAAGGCAAATTTCCTTCTCCACTTCCTCCCTTTGTTCTTTCCACAAGAATCCACTGAGTGCCCACACTGTGCCGGACACTGGGGATTCAGCCATTCAAAAATCAGATCTCGTTCCTGCTTCCCAGGGTTTCTGACAAACTGAATATAAGACAAAATGCTCTCACTCCAGGAGCTGTCCGATCTGTCACCAGAAGTGTTCTGGCCAGGCCTGAGTGCTGAGAAATGAGAAAGCTATAGAAAGGATTTTGCATGGACGAGAGAGTAAACTAAAGTTCTTCCAACATTTTCTGCTTTATGGCACACTTGGAAAATGATCATTTCAGATGGCACACCTAGATAAACCGACCCTCTGATGGGGATGCTCTGGAGCACCAGGGTGCCATGACACATTTGTTTGGAATCTCTGAACTAGATGACTGCAAAGGGCGCTTCACCCATTAAAATCCTACAGTCAAATGGGATGGAGTGCCCCAGAGAGAGAAAGTCACGGTTAAGCTGCCATTCCTTGGCTACAGTAGAGATGGTGATACCAGACTTTTTGGTCAATGGGCAGCCGTGATATCCAGCCAAGAGATACTCAACAGTTCGACTCATCAAGTTCTATATAACTTGGCCTTGAGGTTTTCAGGAATCTTTATCTCAGATTCCAGAATGTTTGGTGTCCATGGTGAATCAAGGGTCAATATTGCAGAATATCTGGCTTAGGACTATTGAAGTATTGCTTAGTTCTTACTACCCGGTGCATATCTTGGCTCTAACACATTACATTGGCCCATATACGATAAATGCTTTTGCCTACCCACTTCACTTACTAAACTCCGAGTTCTTTCAACAGAGGGACTGTGTCTTAGCTGTCTTTGTATTCCCAGATCCTGGCATAAAGATTGAACAGGGACACAATTAGTGGTTAATGAATAAGCAAATGAATAGAAATTATTTTTGTTAAGAAAAGGAGCTAGAAATAGAGTTGATTTTTGCAGCTCCTCTTTTCAAGCTTATAAATGTTTCTTTTCACTTATCATTCACTGGCTCCCTAAATGTGCCTCATCTTTGGAATGCATCAAGAAGTCTCAAGGAGTTCAGGACTGAGGTTCTCTTTTATTCCCCACAGAGAAATTCAGCACCTCATCTGCAGATGTTTCCCATTGACTCAGCCTTCTGCTGGGATGATCTCTCATGGGTCCAAAGCATAACTCAATTGCCCATCATCCTTAAAGGGATCTTGACAAAAGAGGATGCAGAGTTAGCCTTGAAGCACAAAGTCCACGGCATCATCGTTTCCAACCATGGAGGAAGGCAACTTGATGAGGTTCCTGCTTCTGTAAGTAGGATGACCCCAGAGGGCATGTGTTTGTGAGCTGTGTGAGTATGTATGTGTGTTTGTGAGCAGGGGGTGTGTGTGTCCACAGCAAGGTACTCTGGGCAGTTTGGTGCACACTGCCCTCTCTCTTACCACATATGTTGGTATATTCATGTAAATTTTAAGAACTTTTAATTATTAATAATAGCCTAGTGCGTGCCAGGCTATTTTTACACACTTTACATTTAGCATCTCTAAATCTTACAGCAGTCTTGCAAGATGAGTATTATTATCCCCATGTTACAGGTGGAGTTAACTGATGTTAAGTACCTTTTCCAGTTGACACAGTTAGTAAGCAGTTAAGGTAGGGTTGATACTAGAGATGTTTCAAAAGCACCAGGTCTCCTGCCTTCTGAAAGAAGTGTTCAGCTGGAAGGTCATCTGTCTGCATGGATGGTCACCTTGTATTTTCTCATATGACACAACCCAGGAAGGAACAGAGTATCACTGAAGTTTATAAACAACCATGTTTCACAACACAACTTTAATATGCCCAATGAATCCTTGGGTAAAAATTTATGACACTGTTATTTTTCCCATAGTGTGAATTTATGTCCATTAGAGATAAGAGGTTGAGGAAAGAAAATAGAGAGGCAGGGAAAGGCTCTTGAAATGGGAATTAACTGTTGATTTATTTTCATGAAGATACATATTTTCAAAATACACATTTTCATGAAGCTTATTTTTAGGACTCTTCCATTGTTGCTTGACTCATTTTAAGAAAGAAAAGTGGATTTTTTCCTATTAAGTTTTTTGTTTTTGTTTATTGTGTGCGTAAAACATGTGCAGTGTAGTTAAATTATAAAATATATAAAAGCAAAAAATAAGATAAAAATTACCCCTATTTTTATCATTATTATTAATGTCAATACTTTGGGAATTGCGTTTATCAACTTCATAATACAAATTTAACATTTTAGGTTTGAAAAATGATGCATAATATTTTGTAATTTTTTTCTTTTTCCTTACAAATATACTAAGGGCATTATATTATTTCAATTATATATGCTCCTCTTAATTTTAATGATGTGTAGTATGAATGGACAACTTATTATTTTTAAATTTACTTTTCAATTAAAGTTGACATACAATATTATGTTAGTTGCAGGTGTACAGCATAGTGATAAAACCTTTGTGTGCCTTAGGAAGTGATCACCTGATTAAGTCTAGTACCTGTCCGACACTGTGCATAGGTGTTCCAGTATTATTGACTGTCTTCCCCGCGCCGACTCTGCATCCCGGCAACTGCTTTTATAACTGGCAATCTGTACTTCTTAATCATGAAAGGACGGTTTATATAACACACTTCCTATTACTGACATCCGGATTGCTTCTGAGCTTCGGCTGTTGTAAACAACGCATCAGTGACCATCCTTAAAGCTTTAGCACTTTCTCAATTACTTCAGCAAAACAAATGCCAGAAAATACAAAAGCCACCAGCTTGGACTTCCTGGACCTCACCATGCGGAGGGGGCAGCCCTGTCCCGCGATGCCCTAACAGTTAAAACGGAAACCCTCAGGCCGCATGTGTCCCTCCTTTCAGATCGACGCCTTGACAGAGGTGGTGGCCGCCGTGAAAGGGAAGCTGGAAGTGTACCTGGATGGCGGGATCCGAACTGGCAATGACGTGCTCAAGGCTCTGGCCCTTGGGGCGAAGTGCGTTTTCCTGGGAAGACCAATCCTATGGGGTCTTGCTTGCAAGGTGAGACCAAAATGAAAACCAACTGGGAGAAACCACATTTCTCATTCATTTGCACTCCTTTTGCTTTTCTGTGGCTTAGCCCCGAAGCTTAACCATTTTTCGAGGTGCCACAGAGTCCCGGAGGACAGCCACACCCGGCCAATCGCCGTGCTTCCTCAGCAGCCGTTGCAAATTTTCAGGAGCTTTCACCCCTTCTTTCCCTCTTGGCATTTCCTTATCCCCAGCCTAGTCCTGACTTCGCAGATCCTGCCACCCCGCCTCCACATCTCTGAGCACGCCTAGAATTTATACTTGGCTCTAGGTCACAAGGTTTCTTCCTCCCTCAGGGTGAACATGGTGTCGAGGAAGTTCTGAACATTTTGAAAGATGAGTTCCACACTTCCATGGCCCTCACAGGTGCGTGCGTCCTGTTCCTTTCCTGGTTTGGAACTGAAAATCGGTCTCAGGAACGGGAGTGGTGGCCCTTCCTTCTAGCCACCTCTCCCCAGCCCAGGGGTGACAGCAGAGACAGCCGGAAAGAACTGTCCCAAACAAAGATTCATCTTTGATACTTCTTAGACTGAAAGGACAGTTTATATAATACACTTCCTGTTGTTGAACATCCGGATTGCTTCTAAGCTTCCACTGTTGCAAACAACACATCAGTGACCATCCTTAAAGCTTTAGCACTTTCTCAATTACTTCTGTAAGACAAATTCCAGGAAATCAAAAGCCACCTGCTTGGACTTCCTGGGCCTCGCCCACGTGGAGGGGGCACCCCCGTCCCACAATTAAGTTGTACAAAAGCAAATGCGATTTCACACCATGGGAGAGCGGGTTCCATGTTACACTGGACTGTTCATTGGACATCAGGCTCATTGGATGTGGTTCTGAGTGTTGTTTTAAAATAATATTCACGGACCATGACAAGTTGAGACACGATGTCAAAGAGGAAGCATGGGGGGCTGGGGAGAGAGACAAACAGGAGGACAGAAGGGGAGAAGAAGGAGCATCGTCCCACGTAGCCACAGACAGACAGACAGACAGCAAGACAGACACGGGTGGCTCAAAGTTACATAGATTTCAGCCAAAAAGGAAATTATTGTAAATGGGTGCTCATAAAAACTTATAAGTTTTTAGCGAAGCCCAGAACCCCAACTATCCCATAAAATAGTGGTTCTTTACTAATGATGTTAGCTTTCCTCTTAACTGGCAGTTAGATTTGAGTTTTTAGTTTGTATTTTTCTAATTCGAAGCGGCTCGATTCTAAATGCCCCGAAGCCACCAAGCCCCACCCTGAGGGAGAGGAGGGCACCAGCATGAACAGACAGCGTACTGGTGTCTTCTGGCCCTGCGCCGGGGGAAGTGGGGGGCGTCTCCACCTGCATGTCTGTGGATTCCCGGAGGTTGAAATGACTTGTCCTGCTCTCCAGATATTTTCTCCGTTCTTGTTAAATGAGGCCTAAACCTTTTCTAACCATAGCCTGATTGGGGAATTCACAATAATGAAGCTTCATGATTCCCCCAAAAGTTAACAGGTAATAATCCCTGAAGTGTAAATGGTGCTGGAAACTCTATTTCCGAGACAGAGAGTGGAGCAGGAGGGGGGTTTCCTTAACCCCCTTAAAAAAGGGTTTAAGGAAAAAAGGAAGAAAAAGCAAGATTATGAGCACTTTCATGCCTGAGATTTTGTACTCCTCTTCCTCCTAATTGCCCTACAATAGGAATGTATTGTTTTAAAAGTATTTTTTAAAAAGCAGTAATCACAACCAAACGTGGGCAGAGAAGGTGGTTCAGGGAGGAAGAGAAAGAATAGGAAACCCAGGAGAAAGGGCACCCCTGGGCATCCTTTGAGAGGCGCTGCCCCAGGGAAGACCCCCCAGACTAGTCCCTGGAGGGAGGGGATCTCAGGTTTGGAGGCCTGTGCTTCTGATGGAACTCAGCAAAATACAAAATCACAGTGTGCAACCCCAGATACTCGGTCGCTCCCTAGCCCTTCCCTGCACAATGAGTGAAGCTGCCTGACACAAAACAGGCACCTGGGAGGTGATCAATTAGCGTGACTTCTCTCTCCTAATTCCCCTGGAAATGTGTGCTACTTCCCTTTTGTCCCCATGACATCACCGCCCTGGGAGGAGACCCCTTAACACTATTGCTGAAAATGAAGTAAGTTTAAAAGTAATGTTCTCCCAACCATGAGACCAATTTCTGAAGTTTTTACATTTATAAAAAGGTTAAAATTATGATTTATCTTGAAAAACAAAAATGTGCACATATAAATCATATCAACACAAGGCCACACAGGCCTCACTAAATTGTCATCCCTTATCAACAGACGAACATCCAAAGCCGTAGAGAATTTTTATAAAAGTGTATTTGAGGCAAACAGAGGGCACACCTGGACACAAGAGAGATAACTGTTTCCACGGAGATGAACACCTCCAGGCAAGGTCAGGCTGGCAGTGTCAACGTAAGAAATGCTCAGACCTGCGGAGAATTGTGTTTGAACCAAACTGAGGACAATTGCCGGGAAGCAAAATCTCAACGGATTGAGAAAATGCTCCAGAAAATGGCAGTTTTCCCACTTGGTTTATACATCAGACTCAAAGGGGAAGATGTCAGGGGGTTACATGAATCAAAGCAGGGAAATCTCTGGAATTAGATAAAAAGTTAAAAAAAAAAAGGGCACGTGCTTCTTTTACATTGGTGGGTACAGGGTAGTTAGCCGTTCACACGGTAATTATAACTGTGAGGGGATTTGCAGCCGCTGCCCTGGTTGGCGGATGTGCTTTGAGAGGTCTGGAAAAAGGAAATTACTTTGACATTCCCATATGTTATTGTAGATGCAAAAAAGATAGACAGGCTCAGTTAAGGTGAAGACTGGCCTTTGTTAGGGAACATTACGGGCCCAGGACAGGAGTACGCACCATAAACCGCCTGCAGTAAGAAAGTTCTGATTTCAGACCATCCTGTGTGATTGCTTTGGTCTGTAAGTTTGCAAGGCCCGCCATGCAGCCTGCCCTGAGCTAGTCAGGTTAGCACGTGGCCCCTTTTCACCCACAGCAGCTTCTTTTATGGATTTGGAATTAAGGAGGGAAGGTTACGGGAAGGTGGCAGAAATCAAGGCAGAGACTGGATTACAAAAGCATTCCTAACACTCTGCTTTTTTGAGGGTGCTTACTCCTGAGAAGAGGCAGAGGCATTTCGAAGGTGTGCTAACCTCGATGCACAGAAACCAGGGACAGGGCTTGCTTAAGGCAGAGAGGTAAACCTTTTACTAAAGAAGTTATGTGGCTGGAGTGTGGTGACCCCCGCAGGATCTTCCCGGTTAGGAATTTATAATCAGATCACACTCTGAGGTTACTTTCCATAACCCACTCCCCTTCTTTGGTCCACAGTTTAAATATTATTTTTCCTACAATACATAACCAAAGATTTTTTTTTTGGGGGGGGGCGCATCTCTGTGCTCCTTGAGTAGGTCAGCCTACTGTGAAGTCCCACCGCTCTCTCCCCTGGGGAAACCCACGGCTCTCAAGGTCACTGTCAGCGCTGAGGAGAGCCACCCGTGGCTGCAAATCCTTGCTTCTGCTGGATTGGTTCACCTTGCTGGTTACTTGGGCCCGCTGTTTCTTCTGTCCGTTGCAATCACCCTAAGCATGAAACTCAACTCTGTCCTCTGTTTCCATTTTTAGGAAAAAGACCCTCTTATGCATTATATTTTTGTCATACATTTTGCTGAAGTTATGTTTTGGGAGGTGAAGGTGCATACATCGGGGAGGTGGAAAGAACTTCCAGGGAAGCACCACACGTCCTGTTATTCAATTCCAGCAGCCTTCTCATCACCAGGGGTATTTTGCTGTCTCCTTGAGCCCACAGTCCCCCAGCCCATAGTCAGTACAGTTCCTCTTCCTCACTCCTCTTTTCCCCTTTTACCTGACGTTACTCTTCAGCCCTTGTGCCTAATCTCAGCCGTAGTCCTGAATTTGCATTTTGATTAAGACCGGTCACTACAGAAGGGGGGTTCATTTCCAGACCTTCTCCTTAGAAGGCAGCTGCTGTATGAAATCCTTACCCCGTTCCCCTGCTATCCCTGAGTCACTTCCTCCTTGACAGATGCATCCTACATCCCTGAGCCTTATCAAGACTGAGATAAAGGTCAAGGGTATCTACTGCACACATAAATCGCTTTAAAATGCTAAAATGTTGTTTTTACATTTTTACCATGCCATTTTGACATGGGCCCACATGGGCCCACATGGCTGTCAAAAGGAGAGCAGAGCACAGACCCCAAAATAATTCCTAGCATAATCTGAATGACATGATTCATTCTGGATACATAGTATTTTCTCAGGGAGAGCCCCAGGCCCAGCTGGGGCTCGCTCTGACCAGATCGCCTGTACCCAGGCCAGGTGGGTCTCTGGCGCTTCAGAGAAAGGAGCTTTTTATTTATTTTTTTAATTATGTTTTTTGCATTTACATTATTTTTTATTTTATTTTTTCCCATTACATTTAGTCCCCTTAGTTTTTTACCTTTTGCAACAATATGGAGAAGGTTATGCTAAGCGAAATAAACCAGAGAATGACAAATAGCATATAATTTCACTTGTGGAATCTAATGAACAAACTGAACTAACAAGCAAAATAGAGACAGACTCATAGAGAGAGAGCCACTGGACAGCTAAGGTGGGTTGAGGGGCCAGGGAGTGGGTGGAGGGATTGAGCAAAAAGGAAAAAGGACTCATGGACATGGAACAGAGCTTTCGACCGCATTGTTCTCTTAGGCTGCCGGTCAGTTGCTGAGATCAATCGGAACCTGATCCAGTTCTCCAGGTTGTAAAGAACGAGCTGATGACCGGACGGCTGAGGCGGCCCGCAGGAGGAAGGCACAGTCAGAGCGTGCCCTGTGATGCTGTTCTGCCCTGGCCCGCCCCACCCAGCGGCTCAGCCACTTCTCCCGGTGCCTCAGGCCCCAAACCCGCACCTCCCTCAAATGCGCCGCGCTCCTGTCTGCCCCACTGCTTTCTACACGCTGTTCTCTGGCCCGAAACCCCCTCTGAAAGAAGAGGTCGGATCAATAATGAGTGCGGTGCTAGTGGATGGCATTTTTGCTTATCTTCTATATCTCCGGGAAACATCGAGGAACATTTGCATTCCAGAAGGAAGAGCTATACACATAAAATACCCCCCAACAAAAATCGGACTCCTGTCTGCAGATAACAGGGCAAAAACACAGTTTCAAACACAGGCTTTGGAGCCATACAGACGAGGGACTCACAGTCAGGATTGCTGCTGGCAAGCTGGTGACTTGGTAAAGTTTTACAATATCACTATTGTTTTTGTCCTCAGCGATCAAAAATAGGGATTGTATTACCAAACTCGCTAGGTTGGGAGAAAGATTAAATGAGATACCATTTGAAAAGTTCAAAGCACAATGTTTCACACCTAGAAGTTTAAGAAAGTGTAGCTTCGTTCCTGTTGTGAGGCCAATTCCTGTTCATCTATTTGAAGACCTTGTTCAAATGTTGCCTGTTCTTACCCTGGCTACTCACGAGATGCTCTCTACTTACTGTGCACGTTCCAGTATTACAGCCCTTATTGCAATGTGTCATGTTTATTTATTTGCATGTCTCTCTCCACAAACAGACTGTACATTATTTGTGGGATGAAAGTATGGATGGATGGATGGGTGGGTGGAGGGGATAGACTGAAGATAAATAGATGAAAAGAGAAATGGGAAAATGAATAGAGACCCCACCAGAGTCCAAACTCCCCAGACCAGCAGCCAGCTAAAACAGACTTCCAGAGCGGGGGCTCCCAGCTGAGTAAGATCTGACACTTGAAGACAACAGCAAAGTTAGGGATGGAAATCAGTGTCCCAAGCAGGCAACCCCAGAACTGGTTTCCCCATGTTCTCTCTTGCTCCTTGTTACATTCTGTTCTCTCTACAACAACCAGAGAGTTGTTGGGCTTTTTTTTTTTTTTTTTTAAGTACACGTCTCACCTGTTTAAAGCCTTTTTATGGGTTCCCATCCTGTTGAGCATAAATTCTCAGCCAATCACCCGCTCTCCTGGGCACTGCATGAGCTGGTTCTTGTGATCCTTCCAACTCATTGCTTTGTCACTGTCCCCTTCACTCACTAGGCGCTAGTCATTCTGCCTCCTTTCTGTTCCTCAGACAAGCAAAACTCTCACTTGCCTCTGGACTTGGACATTTACTGTTCCCTCTACATAAAATGTCCTTCCCCACGCTCTTCCCTTGGTTGGCTCTTCCTTGACATCTGTGTCTCCACTTAAATGGCACCTCCCCAAAGAGCTGAGATTTCCTTGATTATCCCACTCAGGCTCCACTTTACTCATCACGTCACCCTATTGCTTCCCCTCCTACCACTCACTACAGTCTGTAATTAACTTGTCCTTTGTTTTTTAATTTATTCATCTGCACAAGTGCAGGGCCCTTAATCCATCTTGCTCACTACTACCTTCCCAGGTCTAAAACCATGCCCAGCACCATAGAAGGCTTTGAGTTAATATTTGTTAACTAAATGAATCCAAAAAGGGCAAAGCTGGATTAAACTGCATCATCACATCTGAAGAATGATAGCTGTCCAGAAGGAAAACTGTGCGTTAGGACAGAATCAAGCTGAATAGGTCATTCCCTAAGCTGACAGACATGGGAAGTCTCCTCTCCTTCCTGTCTAGACACTTTTCTGCAGGAACCCATGGCATAGTCCAGTTCCACTGCTGCCCAGCTTATGCCACATAGCCAAGGGCCTGGACGAGGGAACATTCGAGAGCATGACACACAGAAAGAGAGAGCAATCTTTCAACAATCTCCCTGAATCTTAACACCACAGGCACTTGCTTGACCGAAGTGTATGTGGGCATATGCCATCTACGTATTTAGGAAGAGAAAATAAAGTATGGTGGTATTAGTCCTACTTGCCTATACTGGGGTGCTCTCAGAAGCCAGAATTCAAGAGAAGTGAACACCCAGACTTTGAAATCCTCAGGCCCTTTGAGTCTTCTCAGGATAAAATATCTTAAGGGGACATGTCAGGAATGACGAAACAGCTAGTGGATTATATTTTCGTACACCCTCTATACCTCTATGAAATAACTATGGGAGTTTTACTGTGGACAGAAGCACTACCCATATAAATTATTCCCCAACAAAATCATACTCCCCAACTATCAAACAGGGCGGGAAAGGTCTTTTCTAGATGAAAGATGGAAGAAGGAAGGTAAAACTAGTGTAGTTATAATACTACACTATAGTATTAGTGTATGGTATATGCACTATATAGTATATAGCATAGACGAGTAGTGGATACTTTACAGAATCATGATCTTTGAAAAGAGGCCCAGGAGGCTAAGTCAGATGTCATGGTTAACAGGTTGATTCAACAACAAAAAATGTAATTGACCATAATCCCTGTGTTACACCCTAACTTTTTATCCAGTTAAAAGTTCAAATTGCCTCTGCCTTATTGGGCTGATGGTAAGTTTGAGTCCAAGGAGGGACGTTTGTCTGAAAGCAAAGATGGGGGACCTTTGTTTGAAAGTTTAGGGACATACAGAGGAAATGTCAAGTCTAGGGGCAACTGTCTGGCTGATACAGCAGTCACAGTTGCATTATGGGACAGGAAGCTTAAATGACCCAAGGGGATATGGGGCAGGGGTATAGCCTAACTCATGTACTGCTGAGGGATCTTGGGAAATTATTTTACCTTAGTTCACAGAGCCAAGGCCAGAGACATGAAAGAACAGAGCAGCAGATGAAAGCCTAACATACTTGTGTTCATGACCTTGGATGCTACAGGCCCCGTAGATAATGTTTGCTCTGTGTACTGCACTGACCTTCAAGAGAGGAAGCAAAAACAGTTTTGAGACAACAGATTCAAGGACTCTGGAGACAAAGGACAATAGACGATTTCAGTCCTTCTGCAATAAATGAGAAAGGAGAGATCTTTATTCAGTAACACTGGACAGTTTACTACGTAGATGGTAGGCTCTCTCAATAAAGTACTAAAGAGCTAAACCAATCGAAGCCTGAGAAATGTCGTTACCCAGGGGTCCCCCAAAACACGGGCTCTGACAGCGGGCCTGCTGTGGGCACACCCCTGAGGGAACTGTCCACCCCAGCTGCTTCCCGCAGACAGATTTCACTCTTCCCCAGCCCACTCCCCAGCCCTCGAACCCCGTCACCCATTACAACGCAGCATCACGCACGGTAGCCCGCAAATAGCACGCTTTCCGGAGCTTTGCTCTCTGGAATTTCACTTCCAGGTCTCAGAACTCCACCTCAGACCCCACTTGTCAAAGTCTCTTTCAATTCGTGTTACATCCATAACTTCGGTCTCATTATCCTCTTCACATCAGAAAGGAGATGAGAACTTCTCAATATCAAATTGTCCTTTGTGCTGCAAAGTATAAATAAGCAGCCTGAAAAGTCAGGTTTGAAACCAGAGAAATCATTGGTAGAATAACATTCACCGTTTTACCCCTTCATGACCTTATTAATTAGATTTTTTTCTTACTCTTGTTGGCAAACACGTTGTATTGTAAAATCCCCCAATTGTCCCTGTAATAACTGTACTTACAGGGACTTCTACATAGGCATAACAGCCAGGTTGTCTCTTCAGCCCTGAAATCACCAGCTGGGGGCTGGACTGCGTCATTCCAGCCTGGCTTGGGATGAGGGTGACCACCATAACAGCGCAGGTCAGACCGGCCACTGGGAATGCAGAATGGAGTTGGCCCACGTTACACGAGACTCCAGGAGAAATTCTCCATGTACACATCTACCCCGGTGATAACTGTACGTTTTTGGTTTTGTCTTTGCTTTTTGGTCGTGGACACTGTGTGTGTGCTTTAAGTCACTTTTCGTCCTGGACTCGGATGGTTAGATCCAAGATTCCACGGAAATTGAGCAAAGATGCAAAGATAGTGCCAAAAGGCTGTTCTCAGAAGGGAATTCTTGGCCATTAAAAATGTCCTACATTAGTATGCATGATAAAGAAGGCAAAGAAATCTTCTCCACTGGAAAGTTTTCAGCAATGGAACAGAATACTGGGTCTCTAAAAGATAAGCATTTTTTTTTTCTCCCTAATAAAGAGAATCAGCTTTGAAGTCGATCCAGGGTCAGGCTGCCTGGACTTGAGTCCAGTGCCACTGTCCTCAAGATGTTTGGCAAGAGTAAAAACACCTTTGTCCTCCTCTGTTAAACAATAAGACCAATCTTTCTGGCTTGGCATTGCAAAAACTAAACGATATGAGGGACTTTGTTTCCCAGTCCAGGATGTAAGGAGCCTGGATGGCTCCATTCTGTCCTAACCGGTAAAACTCTGAACAAACGGAAAAATCAACAACTCCTTTAGACCCCTTGGAAAAGTGAGGTCACAGGGCAAACCACTGCCCCCCAAATTGGAGAGACAGGCAGAAACAGAGAATGACAACTTACCTGAGCAGAAACCTGTGAGCAGAAAGCCAGGTGAAAGCCACTACCGGGAAGGAGACCCAAGCTGTAACTGACCAGCTGCTGCAGGCTCTTGGGGACCAGTCTGAGATTTAAAACGGGGGTGGGGGGCACGCAACCACAGGAGGCCCCCCATAGTGTTGTCTTACCTCCAGGAGCTCTGTCAGGCTCGCACAGTGCCTGAGAAAAATCCCCTAGTGTTCCCAGGGCGGCGGCGGGAAGTAACTGTTCTGAAACACCCGGAGCCCACCGCTTCAGCAGACCCTAACTACTGGGGTTTCATCGGCACCTAACCTACCTGGGCGGTGGGAGAGACCCAGCTCCAGCTCCCTGCAGCCACCTAAGGGGGAAGGTGGGAGACTGAAAAGCACTGCCAAGTTCACTGTCCAGTGGCACAGCTTCACAAGTTCACTAAGACACAGAGACCTAGCTGTAGGACTGAGGAACACTTCCCCTGCCCCACACCTCACCACCACATCACCACAGGCCTATTTACCAGAGGGTTTTTTTTTTTTTTCTCTTTAATCAAGTACATCATGTCTGGATTTAAACAAAAAATTACAAGGCATATTGAAAGGCAAAAGAACTGCCATTTGAAGAGACAGAACAAGCATCAACACCAGGCTCAGATATGGCAGGGATGTTGGCATTTTCAGACCAAGAATTTAAAACAACTATGATTAATAGACTGAGGGCTGTAATGGAAAAACCGGACAACGTGCAAGAACAGATGGTTTCTGTAAGCAGAGACATGGAAGTTCTAAGGCAGCATCAAAAAGAAGTTACTAGAGACCAAAACACTGTACCAGAAATAGAGAGTGCCACTGGTGGGCTCACTGGTAGGAGACTTGACTGGAATTGGCTGAGGACAAAATCTCTGAGCTTGAAGGTACATCAATAGTAATCTCCAAAACTGAAAAACAGGCAGTAAAAAAAAATTGAAAAGAAAACAGAACAGACTATTCAAAAACTGCGGGACAGCTACAAAAGTTGCATTATATGAGTAATAAGAGTAGAAAGAAGTAGAAGCGATAAGAGTAGAAATAGTTAAAGCAATAACAAACTAAAAAATTTCCCCCAAATTAATGTCAGGCACCAAACCACCTACCCAGCAAGATCAGCAAACACCGAGGCATATTATCTTCAAGCTTTAAAAAAATTAAAGATTAAATCTTGAAAGAAGCCAGAGGGGAAAAAAACACATCATATATAGGGGAGCAAAGATAAGAATGACATCCAACTTCTCCTTGGAAACCATGCAAGCAAGAAGAGAGTGGAGTGAAATAGTTAAAGTGTTGAAAGAGAAAAAACCAACATAGAATTCTGTATCCTGTGAAATTCTCTTTTAAAAGTAAAGGGAAAATAAAGACTTCCTCTGACAACCAAGAATTCAGGGAACTGGTTTTCTTTACTTTGGTTTTCTGTATTCCCCATGTAAGTGAAATCATATGGTATTTGCCTTTCTTTGTCTGACTTACTTCACTTAGTATGATACCCACTAGGTCCATCCATGTTGTCACAACTGGTAGGATTTCACTTTTAATGGCTGAGTAATATTCCTTTGTATAACAGAAACATATTCAAAGATATAGAGAACAAACTGATGGTTGCCACATGGAAACGGGTGAGGTGAAAGTGAAGGGATTAAGAAATACAAACTGCCAGACACAAGTTTAATGTACAAAGTCTATGGCTTTCCTATATATCAGTGATGAACAAGTGGACTTAGGAATTTGAAACACAATACCAAGTACCTTAGCACCCAAGAAAAAGAAATACCTGAGTATAAATCTAACAAGCTGTATATAAGGCCTCTATAAGAAAAAGTACAAAACTCTGAATAAAGAAATCAAAGAGGAACTAAATAAATGGCAAGATATTCCACAATACAGGTAGGAAGATTCAAGATGTCAGCATGCCAGTTCTTCCCAGCTTCATCTATAGATTCAATGCATCCCAATCAAAATACCAGAAAGTTATTTTATGGATATTCACAATCTGATTCTGAAGTTTATGTGGAGAGGCAAAAGGTCCAGAATAACCAACATGATATTGAAGGAGAACAGAGACATAGAACTGATATCACCCAGCTTCAAGACATACTATAACCCTACAACAGATAAATAAATCCATGGAATAGAAGAGTGAGCCTAGATACAGACTCACGCATAGTCAACTGATCTTTGACAAAGAGGCAAAGGCAATACAATGGAAAAAAGAAAGTCTTTTCAACAACTAATGAGGCAGGATTTTCACATCCATATGCAAAAGATAAAAAAGAATCTAGATATTACCTTACACCCTTCATGAAAACTAACTCTAAGTGGATCATAGACCTAAACGTAAAAAGCAAAACTAAAAACTCCTAGAACATACCATAGGAGAAAAATGAGGTGACCTTGAGTATGGCAATGATTTTTAGATATGACACCAAAGGCACCACCATGGAAGGAATAACTGATAAGGTGGACTTTATTAAAATTAAAAATTTCTGCTTCAAGAAAGATACTATCAAGCGAATGAATAAGAAGTCACAGACTGGAAGAATGTATTTACAAACTATATATTCGATAAGGACTGTTATCTAAAATTTACAAAGAACTAAAAAGAAGCAAGCTGAATGTAAATTGGTACAGTCACTGTGGAAAACAGTATGGTACCTCCTCAAAAAATGAGGAATAGACACACCACATGACCCAGGAATATCTCTTCTGGATATCCACCAGAAAACTTTGAAAACATTTATTCACGAAGGCATATGTACCCCTATGTTCATTGCAGCATTATTCACAGTGCCCAAACATGGAAACAACCTAAGCATCCTTCAGCGGATGACTGGATAAAGGAGTCGTGGTACATGCGTGCAACGGAACACCACTCAGCCGTAACAGAAGACGAAATACTGTCATCTGCAAGGACATGGTGGATCTTAAGAATGTCATGGCAAGCAAAATAAGTCAAATTTAAAAAAAAAAAAAACAAGAACCATATGATTTCAATCATATGTAAATTATAAAACAGAAAGCAACAAATGAATGAGCAAAAAAACCCAAAAATACTCATGGGCACAGACAAGATTATCGTTACCAGAAGGGAAATGGAAGTGGGGGCAATGGAACAGGGTAAAGGGGACAAACAATGGTAGCAGGAGGAGACTTGACTGTGGGTATTGAGCACACAATGCAATAACCAGATGATGTATCCAGAATTGTGCACTTGAAGCTTATATAATCTTTTAACCAATGTCACCCCAATAGATTTAATAAATTTTTAAAAAATAAAGAAACTGCCTATCTCCTAGCAGTCACCTCCCATTTCCCTGTCCCCAGTCCCCAGTCCCCAGTCCCTGGCAATGATTTGTCTACTGTGAGCATTGTATGTACATAGAAACCACAACCACAAAAGAAATGAGCTATCAAAGCAGGAAAAGACCATCTTAAATGCGTGTTACTCTGGGACAAAGCAAGTCTGAAAGGCACACACTGTGATTCCAACAACATGACATATGGAGAAAGCAAAGCTGTGGACACATTGAAAAGATCAGTGTTGCCAGGGGTTGAGAAGGAAAGGATGACTATTCCACACATAAAACTGTTCTATAAGACACTGTAATAAAGGCAGGTGTATATCATCACTCGTCATAATTCACAGGATGCACAGCATTGAGTGGATTCTAATGTAAACCATGAACTTTGCATGACATCACGATATGCGGGTTCATGGATTTGAACAAATGTACTGCCTTTGGGGCAGGATGTTGATAATGGGGAGGCTTGGAACTCTGCACTTTCTGCTTGATTTTCCTAAAACTGACCTAAAAATAAGTTTTTTTAAAACATAAATGAGATAATACATGTAAGTTCCTCATACAAGGAGGTGAGAAGTCATCACTCCATCCTAACAACAGTTTAAAAAGCTGAGCAGACTGAAAAATGAACTCTTCTTGGTTCCATAAGAGAGGGGAGGAGACAGGGCAAATCTCTATCCCACAAGACTGGACAGACAGACAGGCAACTGCAGAGAGTCCCATCAGTACGGAAAGCCTTCTCATGCCATCGTTTTTGTGGCCACAGCTCTTTTATTTCCTCTTATGTGTTCAAGTAAAAGCACTAAGACATTCAGAGCCCTAGATTGTTTGCACATCCTTCCATTCACTTATTCATTCGTTCAGCAACATTAATTAAGTTCCTACTATGTGTCAGATGTTGTTCTAATTCTTATGGGGATATAAAGATGTGTAAGACACCAACACTTATTCAGTCAAACATTCAACAATTTTTGAACACCTACTATGTAGCATGCACTGTTCTAGGTGTTAAGGATTCAACAATAAAGGGAGTAGCCCATTTTTAAAGACAACACAACAACAATAATAATAAATAAAAACAATACAATGGCCACAACCACAAAATCTGGACCCCACTGGCTTCAACATCTTTTTACTGAGGGCTTCCAGGCACTCCTTCTTGAGCAGGCTTTTTCGCAGTCATTCTCTTCCCGTCTTCTCATCTGTTCCTCAATGCACTCCAACTCGATTTTTAACTCAACTCTTCATGGAAATAACTCTAAGTTCCTTATGGATTAGATGTTGCCAAAACCAATGGTCAAGTCTTTCCTTCATTGCATCTGATGCCTCAGCGATATCCAACACAGTTGACCACACTTTCCTTCGTTTTTCCTTTTATCCCAACCCGAGGACATGCTTACTGAGGTTTAGAGAGAGGGGAAGGGAGGGAGGGAGAGAGGAAGAAAAACATCGATGTGTGCAAGAAATACTGATCGGTCACCCTGACTGGGGACCAAAAACCTATGACCTTTTGTTTTACCAGAGGACACTCCAAGCAGCTGAGCCACACTGGCCAGGTGCACACTTTTCTCCTTGAATGATTTTCTTCACTGACTCTCACAGTTCATACTCTCCTGATCTTCCCCCTGCCTCACACCTGCCTCCGCTCAACCTCTAACTGTTACATTTGTCCTAGAATTTAGTCCTGAGCCATTTCCTTTTATTCATGAATATTTTCTCCCTGTAGTATTTTATCAATCTTGTGGCTTTAAAAATTACCATGTGCTTCCATTTCCCAAATTTAACCCACTAGGACTGTGGCACCAGGACCGTAATTGTCCTAAAATGAGCCAGGAGTTTAAAAGGGTAGCCAAGAAGAGGGATCCCCTCTTCCCAGTATGAGGGACCATGCCTGGAATAGCTCCCTGGGGGCCCCTAGCTCTCTCCCGCAAGGAGAAGGGCACACCTCCCACCAGCCCCACGGACTCCAGGTGCGGGTGTCTGACCGTCCCATACGACCCTCAGCAACAGCTGGCGCTCCCAGTCCAGCACCAACACATGTTCTCCTCTGTAGATCCGGCTGCTTTCCTGGGTGTTCATGCTGCAAACAGAGGGGAGAGTCCCTCACTGAGATGCAGACCTACATGGGGGGCCCAGGGATTCCCTGACACCTTATGCATCCATGTAGGGCAGAAGCAGGGGAAATTGTGCCTTCTATTCCCCAGCCTTTGTGCATTTTCCTAATATCTCATTTTATTTAACCCATGTTGTAGCATATTGAGGAATTCTTCCCAAACTCTGCTGCCAACTGGTGGGGACTCAGATGGGTCCCACCCTGTGTGACACGCCCTGACCTTCCCTGAGCATGTGGACCATCCAGGTGTCCCAGCAGCATTTGTTTAAAAGGCAATCCTTTCCCCCACTGAATTTACTTGGCACCTTTGACAAAATTAATTGACCATATGAATTTAGACCATTAAGTCACACCACATGCAAAATTTCCCTCAAAATGGATCATGGACCTAAATGGAAAGGCTAAAACTGTACACCTCTTAGAAGACAACATGGGTGAAAATCTTCATGGTCTTGACGAAAACACGAGTGGTAATAGAAAAAAAGTTGAAAAGGTGGCACTTCATCAAAATTAAAAATATTTGTACTTCAAAAGACATTATTAAGAAAATAGGAAGAGGAGAAGACGGCGAGGTAGGTGGGAGCAGAGCCCAGTTCTCCCTGTGCCCAGCTGGAACACCTAGATGATCTTCTGAGGAACAGAGTGAGCAGCCAACGGAATCCCAGCTTATATAAAGTTTGGAGGCCAAAAATTGCAGAGGACATTGAAAGACAGATGGTGAGGAGATTGCACTGGCACGGTAAGGTCCCTGGGCACCTGCGTGAGGACCGAGGCTGCCGCGGCCCCCAGCCCAGCGCCTGCTGCAGGATACAGGGAGGAGAGTCAGGGAGGGCAGCCCAGCACCAGGAGCGACCTGGATGCTGGAAGTCGCTGCGGGGAATAGAGATAAAGTGGGAGACACAAAGAGGCCGTACACATCTGCTGGGACTGTGGATGCTGGCACCAGAGAAATTGAGGTGCCAGGCAACACCTGGAGAAGGGAGGAGTTGGGCCATGTCGGACCCTGACTCAGATAGTCTCCAGACTGGTTGGAAAGTTGAGCTGTGTGAAAGCTGTGTGCTTAAGAACGGCATGGGCAGCTGCTTTGCAAGGAACTCTCCAACAGCAGCTGGCTCGCCCCAAGGGTGATTTCAGCTGCATGTGCCCAGAGACTGAGTGGCCGAGTGGAACTGCGCACCTGAGATTGACTCACACTGTGTGCAGCCGAGTGGCTGGTTTGAGCCTGGCAGCTCATGGAGTACCTGGGTGGGAGATGGGAAACTGTGAATATTGTGGTCCAGGCCTGCTCCCTATTCTCTCAAAGCCATAGGAAGGGAGAAAAGTGAAGCTGACTCCCCCTCTTCCTGTGGCATCCAGGAAGACCAGCAGAACTCACTGAACGGGTTTAAGCCAGCAGGAGGCTTATTTTTTTTATTTTCTTTCCTGTACCTTTTTTTTTCCTTTTTTTTCTTCCCCCAAGTGAGACAATAAGACGTGGAGTTACAAAGGGTCCAGAGACAGATCCAAAGGGGGAGCACAAGGCTAACCCCTAAAACTGGGAAACTGAGACAAATGTCACTTTGCTGTCCCATAGAGCTGGCATTTTATTGTTTGTGTGTATTATTATTGTTTGTGTGTATTTTATTGTTTGTTTGTATTATTATTATTATTTCATTATTTTTACCCCTTTTATTTTATTAGTTTTTTTCTTTCTCTTCCTAATGTTTAGTTTTCCTCATTTTATTTCTCTGTTTAATTGCATTGTTTGACTGGTTTTCCTTATTCTTGCATTATTGTATTTTAATTTTCCTTCTTTCACTTCACCTGTGTTCCAATAACACACAACTCTTGATCAGGTACTTTCTATTTTGGTTATCCAAATCATAGATTTCTTTTTTTTAAATTTTTTAAAGATTTTATTTATTTATCTTTAGAGAGGAAGGGAAGGAGAGAGGGAGAGAAATATCAGTGTATGGTTGCCTCTCATGTATCCCCTGCTGGGAACTGTCCTGCAACCCAGGCATGTGCCCTGACTGGGAATCGAACCGTGATACTTTGGTTCACAGGCCCACACTCAATCCACTGAGCTACACCAGCCAGGAAAATCATATATTTCTTGTCATATTATTGTTGTTGCAGTCCTACTGTAAATAACTGTTGTTCTATACAATTGTACGTACTACACAGCAACCCTCCCTGATCTTAGCCCACTTCACTTCAATCCTGAGGACTATTATCGTTGTTGTTAACTCTATTCTCTCTCACATTATGCCCACTTTCTATCCTTTACTCTCACTGTAGTTCATCATCTAACCTTGCACAAGCACCCTGTTTTCTGGATTCAGCTCAATATCATCCTCCCCTCTAATAAGAGTCTTATCTCTCTTTCACCTTTTATAAAAGGTGGCTAGTTGGGTGAAATATCACAGTTAATGCTATACTTATCCAAAGGATCTCCTATTTCTTCTCTATTTGCTGGTACTTTAAATCCCATAACATACTCTCCCACTGTCTTAAACTATTTTGCCTACCCCCTGCCACTAATCACATATAAGAAGAGGTGGGAGCTGTGAACATCAGTATACCTGCTGGAGGAGAAAAACCACCAACAAAGGAACCACCAAAAGGTAAAAACTCAAGTACAACAAGAGAGCCCACACAAACAGAAGAGAGGGCAAACCTAGAGCATCCAGACCAGGAGATCAAAGAGACCACACCACCGAACTTCATAGAATTCCTACCATAGAAGTTCACTGTACAAAGAGAGCTAGCAAAGCAAAACATCAGGAAACGCAGAAACAAACAAAAAGAGTCACATAAAATGGGGAGACAAAGAAAGAACATGCAATCAAAAGGAATGTAAGACTCCCCAATAAAAGAGTGAAATGAAATGGATGTAAACAAACTATCAGATATAGAATTCAAAGTAATGGTTATAAAGATACTCAAGGAACTCACAGACAATTACAAGGAGCTGAGTGAGAACTACAATCAGCATGAAAAAGGAAAGAGAAAAACAAGGAAGAAATGAACAATAAAATCTCAGAAATAAAAAAACACACTAGAAGGAATTACAAGCAGGCTGGATGAAGCAGAGGATCAAATCAGTGAGCTGGAGGACAAGGTAAAAAAAAAAACAACAAACACCCAGATAGAGCAAGAAAAGGAAAGAGACTCAGAAAGAATGAACAGGTGGTAAGGGACCTGCAAGACAACATGAAACATAATAATATCCATATAATAGGGATACCAGAAGGAAAAGAAGAGCAAGGGATAGAAAACCTGTTTGAAAAAGTAATGATGGAGCCCTGGCTGGTATAGTTTAATGGATTGAGTGTGGGCCTGCAAACCAAAGGGTCGTCAGTTCAATTCCCAGTCAGAGCACATGCCTGGGTTGCAGGCCAGGTCCCCAGCAGGGGTCATGCTGGAGGCAATCACACATTGATGTTTCTCTTCCTCTCTCCCTCCGTCCCTCTCTAAAAATAAATAAATAAAATATTTTTTAAAGTAATGATGGAAAACTTCCCTAATTTGATGAGAGAAAAGTCACACAAATCCAAGAAACACAGAGTGTCCCAATCAAGAGGAACCCAAAAACGCCCACTTCAAGACACATCATAATTAAAATGGCAAAATTCCAAGACAAAGAGACAATCTTAAAGGCAGCATGGGAGAAACAGGAAGTAACATACAAGAGAGCCCGATAAGGCTAGCAGCTGACTTCTCAATGGAAACATTCCAAGCCAAAAGAGAATGGCAAGAAATATTCCAAGTAATGAGAACCAGAGGCCTACAACCAAGGCTACTTTACCCAGCAAGGCTCTCAATTAAGATGGAAGGCCAAATAAGCAGATCCTTTCATGGATCAGAAGAATTAACATCATCAAAATATCCATACTCCCCAAAGCAATTTATAGATTCAAAGCAATACCTATTAAAGTACCAATGGCATATCTCACAGATATAAAACAAATACTTCAAAAATTTATATGGAACCATAAACAACCCCAAATAGCTGCCAGAATTTTGAGAAAGAAGAGCAAAGTAGGAGGGATCACAATACCTGATATCAAACTGTATTACAAGGCTACTGTAATCAAAACAGCCTGGTACTTGCAATAAGAACAGACACATGGACCAATGGAACAGAATAGAGAGCCCAGAAATAAATCCAAGACTCTATAGTTAATTAATATTTGACAAAGGGGGCAGCAGAATAAAATGGAGCAAAAATAGCCTCTTCAACAAATGGTATTGGGAGAGCTGAACAGCTACATGCAAAAATACGAAACTTGATTACTAACTTATACCATACACAAAAATAAATTCAAGGTGAATAAAAGACTTAAATATAAGTTGTGACACCATAAAAGTCCTAGAGAAGAACATAGGCAGGAAAGTCTCAGATATTCCATGCACCAATATTTTCACTGATATGTCCCCTAGAGCAAGGGACATAAAGGAAAGAATAAACAAATGGGATCTCATCAAAATAAAAAGCTTCTGTATGGCTAAAGAAAACAGCATTAAAATGAAAAGAGAACCAACTGTATGGGACAACATATTTGCCAATGATACCTCAGACAAGGGTGTGATCTCCAAAATATATAAGCACTCAGACAACTCCACTGTAACCTCGAAACACCAATCCAAAAGAACCTATGCACCCCAATGTTCATAGCAGCATAATTTACAATAACCAAGTGCTGGAAGCAACCTAACTGCCCATCAGTAAATGAACAGATAAAAAAACTATGCTATAATTACACAACAGAATTCTACACAGCAGGAAGAAAGAAGGAGCTCCTACCCTTTGCAACAGCATGGATGGAACTGGAAAGCATTATGCTAAGTGAAATAAGCCAGGAGTTGAAAGGCAAATACCATATGGTCTCACCTTTAACTGGAACCTAATCAACAAAATGAACAAGCAAGCAAAATATAACCAAAGACATTGAAATTGAGAACAGGCTGATGGTGACAGGAGGGGAGAGAAGAGGGGATAATGGGGGAAAAGGGTGAAGGGTTTACAGGAACAACTATAGGGAACACATGGACAATAACAAGGGGGCTAGAAAGAGGGAAAGGAGGTGGGGAGGGATGGAGTGGTGGGGGGGGTGGGAGGAAGGCAGAAAATTTACTTGAACAATAATAAAAAAAAGAGAGAGAGAGAGAGAGAGAGAAATAAATAAATAAATAAATAAATAAGCAAGCCACAGATTGGGAAAAATATTTTCAAATCATATATCTATTAAGGAACTTGTATTCAGAATATAAAGTTCTCCTACAATTCAACATTAAGAAGATAAGTCACCTGATTTTTTTTAAATGGGCATGTAAATTATGTCTCCATAATACTCTTTGGAATAGAAATTTTAAAGATGATGTTGTGGCCCCCATTTGCCTTGGCCTTTAAATCCTTTGGAAAGTGGCAAGGCACACTTTCCAAAGAGTTTATTTTTTAATTTTATTTTTCAGTTACACTTTACATTCAATATTATTTTGCATTAGGTTCAGGTGTACAGCATAGTGGCTAGACAATTATGTACTTTACAAAGTACTGCACTCAATGTTTCAAGTACCCGCCTGGCATTGTACATGGTTATTACAATGGTATTGACTATATTCCTAGTGCTGTACTTCCTGTCCCCATGACTGTCCTGTAACCACCAATTTGTACTTCTTAATCCCTTCACCTTTTCCACCCAGTCCCCAACTCCTGTCCCCTCTGGCAACCACCAGTCTGATCTCTGTATCGATGAGTCTGTTTCCATTTTGCTTGTTCGTTTATTTTGCAGTAGAGTTTGTACTTATTGGTTCCACTCAGAGACCCTGAACTCTTGTTCTGTTGGCTCTTTGTTTGCAGAGAATTCCCGGAGAGACGCTAGCTGACATCTCCCAGCCTCCAGCACTGCCAACAGCTGGGGGAATGGGTACCTCAGTCCTGAAGGGCACAGCGGATGTGAATGGTTCACTCACAGCAAACTCTAGCAGGCAAAGGTGTGTGGTACTCTTTGATGACCTCAGACAGGGCTCCACACGTCTCACCCAGACCAAGGGTCTTTAGCAAGGGATGACTGCTTCAGAGAACAAGCTGTTACAACTCAGGGACTACACTCAAAGTTTCCTAAGCAAGTACCGTATTTTTGGACCATAAGACACACCTAGGTTTTAGAGGAGGAACATAGGGGGAAAAATTTTGAAGCAAAAAATGTGGTAAAATATTTAATAACATAAATAACATAATATTTCACCAATGTAAATGTAAACGGAACTCAACAGCAGCATTAACAACCATTATTCCTCCCAAATTGGGGGTGGGGGGAGTGCATCTTACAGTCTGAAAAACACGTGTGTCTGAGACATTGAGAGTCAGGTCCGAAGTGGGAAGAGGAGAATGCCCACAGCCCGGGGAGAGGGAAAGCCTAGAGTAGGGTGTCAGACCCGATCCCTGAGGAGCGCTACTCCCAACAACTGAAGAAAACATTCTTTCCAATTGCCATGTGGCATCTTCATCAGGATAGACTTTATACTCGGCCACCAAACAAGCCTCAAATATCTAATAATCAAACTCATACACTCTGACCACAAGGGTACTAAATTATAAATCAATAACAATAAGACGGCTAAAGAAAAACTCAGTCTTAAAAATTAAACAATGTGCTTCTGAATAATTCATGAGTTAAAGAGGAAATCATAGGTAAATTAGAAAACATTTTTAGATGAATGATGTTAAAAATCCAATACATCGAAATCGCTGGCTGCAGCTAACACAGTCCTTGCAGAGAATTTTACAGCTTTAAATGTTGATAGTCGAAAAGAGGAAAGGGATTGAATTAATTCTTGAAGGTTTGACTGCAGGAACCCTGGAGAAAAAGAGTAAATTGAACCCAAAGTAAATAAAAGGAAGCAAATAATTAAAAGAAACTGATAAAATAGAAAATGAACAGACCATGCAGAAATAAATACAAATGTAAATTTGTCTGTACCTCCTCATGCACAAAACTTAATTTCAGGTGGATTCTTTCTACACCAGAACCATAAAGACTTTAAGGAGAAAAAATCAGGAGAGTAGTTATGGGACTAAAAGTCAGAACAATCAGAATGGAGTTGCTTCCGAGGTAGAGTGAGGCATGGGTGTGGGACTCGACAGGAAAGGGGCAGGAAAGAACCTTCTGGGGTGCAGGAAGTGCTCCCTGTCCCATTTTGTGCGGTGGTTACACGGGTGTGCAGAATTGTCCAGGCGCATGGAACTAACGCTGAAGACCCGGACCTTTGAATGCATGTAAACTACATCCCAGTTGAAGCGGAGGAGGGACAGTGTCTGAGGAGCTTGTGGGCATGGAGTCTGAGCCGCTCTAAGGCGTGGGCTGCAGAGCATCCACGGCATTTTCAGTTAGGAGCCTGCTCGGGGTGGTTTTGCAACCCAAATGTGAGTCGAACGCAAATTATTATCAAAGAGCCATGTGACCCACAGCTAGACTCTGAATCTCACAATACAGGCCAGAGAAGCAGGTGGTTATCACTAGATGGCTCCCCCTGAGCTCTCCGGGGTTGGGGGCGGCGATCAAAACTGACCTCCGGGATACATTAGGTGGGAAAGAAAGTCACCTCCCATAGAATACGGTGACAGGCTGCCACCATCACATACTCCTCGGCTTTGCAAGGTGGCAACACTTCAAACCACACTCTGGGAGGGAGACAGTGGACTAACGTGGCTCCCTGCCACCGCCCCCCACCCGGGTGCATTCACTTCACAAGGGGAAAAATCCACGTTGCGCAGGAACATCTCCTCACCCAGCTTAAACTCACAGACTGCGGATCCCCATCAGCTGGCGCCGCCTCTGGCTGTCCTGCTGTGGGTGGAAACAAGGATCTTCATCATGCCGTGGCCTTGAAGGTTGCTTTCTCTTCCTGGACTTTGGAGGAGAGCTACAAGCTGGAGTTCCCCGCGCTGTGGGAGGAGGGATCCTGGGATGGGATTGAGTGATGAATATGCAGTAGCGTCCAAGGTGAAGAGGCTGCTGAGTCAGAGGGGTCAGCACATAAAGCCCCAGCCGTGCCTTGGGTGACCTGGACACCAGCACAGGCTCCTTCAGCTGGCTTTCAGCCACCTCACAGGTTAGAGCTTCTGAAATTTTCTCTCAACTGCTCCTGGGTGTCAGGGGTGGGTTTTGCAAACATGGAGTAGAGGGAACAGAATAGATTTGGGGGAACCTGTAACCGCTTGGCCTCCAGTTTTGGCCCTTTTGGGGGCGGCCCTCTGCACCAGTCCATTTCCCTATGTTTTCTGGTTTCTGGAGAGTATTTCTTGGTCCCCAGGTGTGGCCATGGCCGGGTGGAGCTGCCTGGTGACCGGCGCTGCAGGCTTTCTGGGACAGAGGATCGTCCACTTATTGGTGGAGGAGAAAGAGCTGCAGGAGATCCGAGCGCTGGACAAAGTTTTCAGACCCGAGCTGCGGGAGGAATTTTCTAGTAAGTGGACTCCAGTCATGGGTGTGGAGCTCTGTCCTAAACCCTGTGTAGGATGGGGAGGGGGTTCTTCTCTAGCGAATTAAGAAACGCGGTAGCCAATCAAAGCTAATCCCTTGTGCAGCAGTAGACATGCTGGGCTGCGCGGGGTGTGTCAGGAGACGGAACTCTGGCCCTGACCCAGAACGAGAGAGGCCGCTAGGACCCTTTCCTTCTCATGCACAAAATCACGTATTGGCTCCCTCCCATGTTAACAACTCATCAATGCTCTGAAACTTTGGACCTGGCAATTACGGCGAAACATCTACAGAGGGCAGGCGTGCACCGGGAACCTGGAGACCCCACCAGGGGGTCCCTGCTCCTCTTTATGGCCCCCGGCCTTTCTGTGGCTTCACTCAGCATCTCCAGTGAAGGTGAAATAAACAGAAGTGAAGGTGAAGTTGAGTGTGTGAGTGCGTGACAGTGAGCTATAGAGTGAGAATTAGAGTGAGAGAGAATAAGGAGGAGGGTGTGACAATAAGAATGGGGGTGCAGAGCAGAGCGGGTGCCCAAGAGCACAGGGCGGGAGCCAGGGCCACAGTGCCAGGCTGCACAAGCACGACACACCTCTGCAGACTCCCTGCTCATCTTTCTTCGCCCGTGTTCTCTGTCCCTCACCACCATGAGGGCGGGGGCTGCGGAGGCTGCTATCGGCAGCTCCCTGATGCAAATGTAAAAGCTGGACTTACTGTGCATTTTCCAACTTGTTTCACCCTCTAAATCCTGCAAATAATCCTGTGAGGAAAGCAGGAAAGGGGGGCACCCCATCTGGACAATGAAGAAATCAAGGTCCACAAGGATAAAGCTTTGTGGGAGACCTCCGGTTACTGAGTGCCGGAGCTCAGCCTAGTGCCTTATTACAGGGGCCCAGGGCATGTGGCTCCAGGGCTGACTCTTGGCCAAGTGAGTTCCCCCTCTGTGTCCCCAAATCCATTCCCTGTCCCCGGGCGCCTGTCTCTGCAGACCGGGTGTCTACATGCCGCCCAGGAGACCCGGTCCCCCAGCAGAGCCCCCACCTGCTCTCCTGGACTGTGCCCAGCCCTCTGCTCCTCCTTCCTCTTCTCTGACCTCTTCAAAGGTCCTGTTTCCTCCATCCTCTGCTTCAACCGTGTCTCCCTCCAAGAAACCAATTCATAATAATAAACATCAGATGCTTGTAATCCTTGCCGCTCAGCAGCATTCGCAATCTGAGGGCTGACTCCCAAAAGGGAATCAGCTAGAGCGCAGGTGGCAAACGCAAGGCCTGCCGGCCGAATCCAGCCCCCCACCTCGTTTCATCCGGCACCTTGTTTCTACCCAGTGGCGGCGCCGAGCTCTCGCTTAACTGCTGAGGAGTAGCTACATTTATACAGTCCTAAAGTTACATCCGGCCCTTTGAAGGCAGCTGCAAGGCTGATGTGGCCCCCCCATGAAAATGAGTTTGTCGCCCCTGCCCTACACTTATTCTGTGCTTTCTGCATTCTACTCAATTTTCACGGCTTTCTGATTTCCTTTCACAGCTATTTCCTGAGATAGGTATTCTGATTTCCACTTTCCAGGTGAGAAAACAGGCTCAGGCAGTAAAGGGGCAGGTCTAAGTCACACTTGTAGTGACAACTCAGCCTGCCCCCTGCCTTCTCACCTTCCCTGACACCCAAGGGCAGGGCAGGCCTGGCACATTTCTGGGGCCGAGTGAGAAGTCCATTTAACTAAAATTGGTGGTGGGTGCCAGGGAACAGTAAGAGAGCAATCCAGAGGGAAACATTCAGGGCTGGAGGATTTCCTTCCTGGGTTACACCTGGGAACACCCATCTGCTCTCCTGAAGTCTGCCAAGTTTGCTCTGCCCCCTACAGGGCCCCAGAGTAGGGGGAAGGCAGGGGAGAAGCTGCTAGAAGTCAGCCTGAGAGTAGCATTTTCCCGATTATGTCCCCTACCCCTGCCCTCCCTTCCTCCGCCTCTGTGCCTCTCCATTGCTGCTGACCTCAGCAGACTGGATCAAAGGACTCAATGATGGGGGCGGGGGAGAGGGGAGGTGGTGGGGGAGAAGTCTTAAGCCAAGTAAGGAAGAGCTCCTACCCCACTAGCCTGCAGAGATGCAGAGAAACCAGCCCAGGGTGATGGGGAAGCCACGGTGGCGGAACCTTGGCTCCCAGCACTTGGTGAGACTAAACACGCAGTTGCTTCTGCGGTGTGGCCTGGGTGGGAGGGAGGCTCAGAGAAAAGCTCCCAGGCAAACTGGTGGTTAAAAGCACAGATGCTGCCACCTGGGTTCAAGGTTAGCTTTGCCATTTTCCAGCTGCGGGACCTTGAACAAGTTAACTTCTGCTGTGCTCTGAATGTTTGCGTCCAATGTGATGGTGTTAGGAGGTGGGGCCTTGGGAGGTGGTTAAGTCAGGAGGTAGAACCCTCATGAATGGGACTAGTGTTTCTACAAAAGAGACCCCAGAAAGTTCCCTCACCCTTCCATCACGGGAGGACACAGCCAGACGGCGCCAGCTGTGGGTTGGAAAGAGAGCTCTCCCCAGAACGCCACCATGCTGGGGCCTTGAACTGGGACTTCCGGGCTCCAGAACCTTGGTAAATAGATTGCTAATGTTTCCAAGCTCCCCAGCTGTGGGATTTTGCTGCCATTGCCTGAACAGACAAAGACAGCCCCTCTGTGCCTGTGTCTGTCCTCACCTTTGAAGAAGGAGGACACTATCACTCATCCCATAGGGTTAAGAGGAGCAAATGAGTGAACGTGCCAAACACTTAGCACAGTGCCTGGTGCAGAAATAACATGTAAGGGCCCTCCCTCTATTTCTTCTTTATAGGGGCCACCCGACATCACATTGGGGCACTGCTACTTTAACCCAGGGGTGTCAAACTCATCTTCACCAGGGGCCATATGAGCCTTGCAATTGCCTCAAGAGTTGACTTTAAGGAGTTGAAATTACGTTCGGCTCTTTGAAGGCAAACACGAGGCTGATATGGCCCCCGGTGAAAATGAGTTTGACACCCCCGTCTTACACCCCCCCACACCAGTGCACTGTGGCCAGGGTGAGCTTCCTACACAACTTGTTCCTTCCACGGACTGTGCCTCCCTCCTCCCTCCCCCCAACCTGCCTGTCCTTGCAAAGACCTGGGTAAAATGCCACCTTTGTCAGGAAACGCCCAGATCCAGAAAGCCCTCCAATGACTGATGGGTGTTCACACAGAGCTCCAGAGCAAGGCCAAGCTGACCTTGCTGGAAGGAGACATTCTGGATGAACAGTTCATGAAGAGAGCCTGCCAGGGCATCTCAGCAGTCATTCACTCCGCCTCTGTCATTGACGTCCTCAGTGTCATTCCACGAGAGATCATGATGAATGTCAATCTGAAAGGTACAGTATCCTGGGGAGAAGGTGGAGGGGGACGGGCAAGCGAGGCAGGAAACAGGACAAGGGAGGGAGGAGCAGCCCCCAGCGTGGAGCACCTGATGAGCTCTGCGCTTTTGCCCTCCCCACGGAGAGACTCACCGCTGTTATGCTCAGGTTCTTAGAAGAGAATACGAGGGCTGAGAGAGGCTGAGTAACTTGCATGGCCCTTTGGTCAGAGAGGGAGAGCTAGAATTTAAACCCACAGCTGTGGACTCCAAAGGCCACCAGAGCTCTTTCTACTGCTGTTCCCATCAAATGTGGACTAGACTCCAACCTCAAACTCTTGATACTCAGCCACCTCCCCTGCGCAAGAGCCAGGCCTCACAGGTGCTTTCTTTGTCATCATTTCAGCCCTTCTATGTGGCTCTACGGTGGTGGTCGCACAGAAAGGCCAAGAAAGAAGTCAGCTGCGAGGGATGGGCCACAGCCCTGGGCAGGTCTCCTCCCAGCAGGACTTTCTGCACAGGGTAGAGCTGGTTCACAGTAGTCTGGTACTACACGATTATCCAGCACTTGACTTCCTATAATATTTTCTTAACAGCAGTGGCATCCCATTATCCAAAATACCATCTCTTCATCTCACCACCAGGTCTACTCTTAAGCCAGTTCCTCGACCAGGTGTGCAGAGTACACCTTAGGTCCTCAGACCTTACATGCTTGGTGGCTCTTTCGGAATTGTGGCTTTCCAATCTACTTTCAATCTACATGCATTTGCTCAAGGGTTTAGCTTAAGTCCCTTATTAGCGTGTCAGGTTATAACATCCCTCTGACCCCTGGAGGCCAGTCTCTCTAGGACCACAGCACCCTGCCCCCTGACCCTTCTGTCTTCCATGCCCTGCACTCCAAAATTAGTCTACTCAGAGACCTCTTTTCTAAAGCAATTTATTGCTTTGGGTGTCCAGCCAAAAGCAGCACAATCTCGAAAAAGACCCCTTTGAGTTTCTACTTAGCCACACCCCTAACCTCCCCCACCACAAGGAGGGTGCTGAGAGGAACCAGTTTCTTGCGTTTGGTCTCTCTCACAATTCCTGCTCTTCATGCTCCCAGCAAAAGGAGGTTTGAAATCCCTGCGAACTGTTAGGAGGCATCAGTTGACTAAAAACAACATCACTCCCAGGTTTAGAAAATACTTCATGATCAACATTTCCCTCTCTGCAGGTAAATTAGCTCCAAATATTCTCTGCCTCTAGATTTAACTTTTTAAAAAAGTGAGGCTGTCTCTCCCCAAAATCAAATTGCATAATGACCTTAAAAGGGTTTTTAATGCAAAAAATAAAAAATAAAAATGATGATTTGTGCTAGAAGTCCCTCGTAGGGAAGGTGCTCTGGATTACTTCCACGAGCTAAGGTTTTCTACCCGGTTGAAGGGATTCTACCAGATCCTCCTGTTACAAGTATTGCCGCCAGGGGGCGTACTCGTTCTGATTCTCCACCAGGCTCTACGGGCAAGGCCAGGGCAGAACTCTGCAATGCTAAGTAGAGGCAGGGTTTATCACATTCACGTTTCCAACCTGGGTAAATGGAGTCACAGACAGAATTAGGAGTGGCCTTTGTAGGGAACACACAAATGGGAACCTGGGTTTGGATCACCAGCTTCTCCCCAGAACCCACTAATTTGCTCTGTGACTCTCAAAGAAAGGTCCCTGTGACTACATTTTTATTGGTCCTTAAATAAAGAGGACAATGCAGACAATTCAAGATATGCATACATCTAAGAGTGTGTATTACCTATAGACAATTGTGTGTGTGTGTGTTTGGGATGAGTCCTTCAACTGTTCTCTTCTGCCTAAGGACTAGGATTGTCCATATTCTGAGAGTACGGCCTCCTAATTTTTTTTTTTTTAATTTAAAGCAGCCTGTCATTAATGAAGCAATAGGGATAAAAAAAGGACCATTTTTAAACCTCCATAGTCAGGAAAATATAAAGTGGCAACCCTATGTCCTTTTCCAGAATTAGAAGTATACACACAGGCCCATGGCATCCAAAAGCCTAGAAATGTTTGCTCTCCAGAACTCCATGTCGATCTCTTTTTATCTCTGCATTTTTCCGTGGTGTTAGCACAGTCAGCTCTCAGCCAGAGACAGGGAAAAGTTCGCTCGTGGTCTGCACGAACGCCCTCCCGTGGGGGTGGCGGTGGGGGGATGTGGTCTGCGACCATAGGTCCTTTGGGTTACTACCTGACACTGACAGCATGCTCCCTGTGGGCAGGTACCCGGATCCTGCTGGAGGCCTGTGCCCAGGCTAGCGTGCCGATCTTCATCTATACCAGCACCATAGAGGTGGCTGGGCCCAACTCCTACAGGGAGATCATCCAGAATGCCCGTGAAGAAGAGCACCTCGAAACGACATGGTCAGCTGCATACCCGTACAGCAAAAAGCTTGCTGAGAGGGCCGTGCTGGCAGCGAATGGGTGGGCTCTTAAAAATGGTGGCACCTTGTACACTTGTGCCTTAAGGCCCACCTATATCTATGGGGAAGGAAGCCCCTTTCTGTATGGCTTTATTGACCAGGCCCTCAAGAACAACGGCATCCTGCCACACAACAGCAAGCACTCCATGGTGAACCCTGTCTATGTTGGCAATGTGGCCTGGGCCCACATCCTGGCCTTGAGGGCCCTGCAGGACCCCAAGAAAGCCCCAAACATCCAAGGACAGTTCTACTACATCTCAGATGACACACCTCACCAAAGCTATGATCACCTCAATTACAATCTAAGCAAAGAATGGGGCTTCTGCCTTGATTCCAGAATGAGCCTTCCTTTATGGCTGACGTATTGGCTTGGCTTCCTGCTGGAAATAGTGAGCTTCCTGCTCAGTCCATTTTACAAGTATCAGCCTCCCTTCAACCGCCACTTAGTGACCTTGTCAAATAGTGTGTTCACCTTCTCCTACAAGAAAGCTCAGCAAGATCTGGGGTATGAGCCACTCTTCAGCTGGGAGAAAGCCAAGCAGAAAACCATGGAGTGGGTTGGCACCCTGGTGGAGCAGCACAAGCGAGGCCTGAAAACAAAAACTCACTGAACAGGGTGACAAGGGTGTGGATGTGGGTATTGTTAGGGGATGACTGTCAAGCTCTCCCCCTCTGGATTCATACAGAAAGTAACTTGGGCCCAGGTCCTGCTGCATCCTTTTTACAAGATGGCCATTTCATTGTCTTCCTCACACCACTCGTCACTGGCCCAACCAGAAGCTTTCTGCCAACCCACCCTCCAGAAGACACACAAGGAGATTTGCTGCAGCTGCTGATCCCAAAGTCTCAGCTGCCGGTTCTGAGCTATTTGGGCCTCTTCTAATTCAGGCTTTTGCCCAGATGGTTCCATTTCCTTTGTTAATTGCAAAATCTTCTTAAAATTCCTATTCCTTTACACAGCTCAATGAAAAGGATAATAAATGTTTTCATGCCTAATCTGAAGGAGGTTGTGGTTTATGTGAATACGTGTCTTCCTCCTTTCTCCTTTATCTCTAGGTATCACCACCCCCTATTGGAAAAGCTGCATGAAACTGGGGTGGGCAGAAGGTTCTGGAAGGGGAAACTAAGATCCTCTAAACACCTACTATGTTTCATGCCTGAAACATATGACTGACATATCTCATGACCTTTAATCCTCACTGGAATCCCATGAAGTGGGAACTCCCATTTTATCAGTAAACAGACTGGTTCACGTTCACACTAACTGGTAAATGACCAGGCCATTTAACCCAGATAGACTTACTTGAAAGCCCTTATTTTTCCACTAAATCATGCAGCCTGAACTGCCCAAAATTTACAGCAAAATAAGGGGCGATTGGGCTTGTCAGCAATACATCAGAGCCCCTGGAACACTGGCCACTGATCCTTGGGAGAGCCCGGCTCCCCTGGATCACCTACTTCTTGCCCAGTCCTGTGCAAGACTCCCTAGAACTCAAGACCACCACGAAGGGCACCTGGGGGCATGTGCAAGCACGTGCCAGGTGGCCTGGGCACGGGAGGGGGAAGCAGAGATGGAGCCAGCCCCTACCCCCATGCCCATCTGCTCAAAGGTCTCTAGGACACACCTGGGTATATATGTGTTGGTCACTCCAGCAATTCATAAGCCCTGATGCCAGCCTTTCAAATCACACAATGAATCAGTCCAAGGGTTCCTGGGAAGTAAAGCGACAGGTATGAATTCCCTGGAAATTGATCTCCCATCAGCCCTTGGTCTTCTACCCCCCTGCTCCACATTTAACTCCTCCTCCTGTTTCTCCCCTACGTTGCATTCTCTCTTCACCCTTCTTTCTCCTTAGCCTCTTTCCTTTCCCTCCATCTGGCCTTTCATCACTGGCCCCTCATCCCTCTCAATTCCCCTACAGGAAGCAGGCCAATCAACACGCGTTTGGGAAACTAAATGATGACACAGTCATTAACTGGACCAAGGACCAGCAGTCAAAAGAAACAGCGCCAACAAGCACCTTGTCACCTGGAGCAGGTGAGGAGGGGCTGGGGGTCTGAGTGTGAGGAGGTGAGCCCTGACCCCCTAGACCAGGGTGTGGCCTGTCTTTATGGCCACAGCCACGAAATCCACACTCTTTCTTGTCCAGGGAATTTACAGATTCAGAATTATTCCGTTGACTTGGATTACCACAGAGGACATAGTTGAAACATTCACTCTTGAGGAGAAATGGGGGGGGGGGACACTCTGGCTCAGATGAGCAGGTTTCTATCACCTTCAAAAGCCTCAGGGACAGATGATTAGCATCTAGACATCAGGGTGGAGTGGCCCAGGTGGTGGGGGTCAGGTGAGAAATGCAACATTCCCTCCCTGCCTTCCTCCACTTCACGAAACACCCTGTAGGGGGTGTGCACCTTCCTTTGTTTACACCAATAGAGAAGGAAGGACTGAGGGTGGTGGGTGTGGGACAAAGGCCCCACCCGTGTGTTTAGCCTAGTGAAACCCCACATCTATAAATCCATCAGGGCAATTTTCACAGGGAAGGGAAGGGTCATTGTCGCCAAAGCTCAAGGGAGGACGGGGGTGACCCGGGGGTCTCAAGTGGACGAGCATAAAGGCCTCCGGGAATGTTAGGGTAGGTGCAGACCTGTTGGCTGAGCGGGGTCCGAGTCCAAGCGTCCAAGCCCCTGGTGCACCACACAGGAAGCACCGCACGGGGGCAGCAGAGGCTGGAAGGGAAAATACCAGCCTCCCCAGCTTGAACTTTCCCTCTGCGCCCCTCCCCTCCCTTCTTCTCCCCTCTTGGATCTGCCTTCCCTCCTGTCTCCTTCTCTTCTCCCACCTGGGTGACAGTGCCCAGCAAACGAGAGAGAGTAAGAACTCAAGTGCGTGCTGGGCCATAGGGTTGAGTGCTATGTATATAAGAGTCTAGAGAATTGGGCTGAGCTGAAGTTACCGGGGAAAGTCTGGGAGCTGGCTGTGGGCAGACGACCTCAGCTAGGCCTTGAAGGATGTGGGACTTGGGTAGGGGCGTAAGGTGGTCCAGGCGGGGAAGAGGCCGAGCAGTAGCGTGGAGGAGACGTGAGTGTGGAGCTGGGAAAGCGGGCTGAGGAGGCCGGCCTTCCTGGCAGAAGGGTTTCCCAGGGGAGATGAGGTAGCAGGGTCCGGACTCGGCCATGGACTCAATGAGGCAGGCCTCCAGGGCAGAGGCGGAGCTGGCAGGTGACGGACGGCCTGATGAAGGACCAGCAGAAAGGCAACAGCAAGCTGCGACGTGGCAGGTGGGCAGGAAGGCCAGCCAGACCAGCTATGGCAGAAACCCTGGGTGGGGGGAGGCGGGGAGGAGGGGGATGGTGGGGGTCCTGCCTTCCCCCCAACCACAGAGTTCTCACTTCATTAACAAACAGACCAACAAGAACAAAAACCACCCTCACAGTTTCCCCTCTCATGAGTAAGCCCAAACAGCCAAGAAAGAGCCAAAGTCTAGGACCAGAGCAGCTCTGTGCGGGGTGGGCGGGTAGGGTGGGGAGCAAGGGAGGTGGGAATTGAACAAACCTCCCTCCTACACCCCAGGGCCTGACTGCTTAGGCAGCCTGGGTCATGCCGAAAGGCATTGCACTTCACCCTCATGGCTTGCTTTTTCCTGCAGAAATTTCGGTGTCATTAACCACCAGGTGCTAGCCCAGGGCCTACTGGAGGTGCTACATCACATGTTATGTCCATGTGTTATCTTACTGAAATCCAAAAGAAATCTGAATTCCAAAGCACATCTAGCCTTAAGGGTTGTAGATAAGAGTGCAGGTCTCTTGGGTCTCTAGCAGAATTACATGCCAGGTGCTGTTCTAAACACTTCACACAATAACTGTCATGACGACAGTCAGAAGTATTGATAGGTCCCCTTAGCTTTATTTGGCTGGTGAGGAAATGGAGGCCCAGAGAGGTAACTGATGTGTTCAAGGTCATCCAGCTAGTTAGTGCTTCCCCTCCAGTTATGAACAAAGCTTTTGAACTTCAAAGGGTTTCCATGAAGATGGCAAGCTCCCATGCCTGCAGGAGCCAGACCCCCACTGTAGGCGAAGCGGCCTGGGGCTAAGAGACTGTGGGAGGGCTTGGGAGTATGGGATCCTGGGTTCTATGGAGGCCCTGCTCATTCATGATGAAAGGTACCCCGAGTTACCAGATCATCTGACCCTTCAAGGGAAGCAAGAACTTCCCAATCTTTATGTGAAACTTCTTTCTTTCTAATTAGTGTCACTTATTCTTGATTCTGAAAACCATGAAGACCAGCTCTGGGAATGGGGTGTGAGGACTAGTGCTCAAAATGTACATGTAATATTTTATTTTTTAAAAAGTGGGTGGCGAGGTACTAGAGGCAATCTGTTCGTTCTTGGTGATAGGTCCTGAGTACACATTATTTCACTTTCTGGACTTTTCTGTATGTTTGATGTAGGTTATAGTTTGTTTTTTTAATAAAAGAATCTTGATTTTTTTTTAAAGTGCAAACTAACAAATCACAGGCTGGATGTAGCCCTAAGGCTTCCAGTGCTCCTGGGTAGTGGGGGTGATAAAATATGAGACATGGTCAGTATCGTACACAGTCAACCAGGCAAAGTGCCAAAGCGAGGTAAGATGCTTTCGGAGGATCCCGTCTTGGTGGCGCACTCCATAGAGCCCTCGCCTTTCGGCTGCACATTGAATGTGGGAGAATGGATTCCAGGTAGAGGCAGAGTTCTGCAGAGACACAGAGGTGGGAAGGGGGAGTTGTTGCAGGCCGCTCTGAGGCCAGTGTGGGGAGACCAGAGAGCACAGGGAAGAAAGGAAGATACACCTGGAAAAAGATGATGAAAAGAGACCAGGATCCCCTTGGGTCACCTTTGCCTTCTTCCTTCTTCCCCCTCAGAGCAGGAATTTTATTCCCCCTTTAAACTAAAGCCCATTTGACATTTAACTGCTTCACCTGCAATATGCTGCACCTTCTCTGGAAAATTAGACTCACAGAAAAGAGCATGTCTCCATTTCCTCCCTTCAAGGACTATTGATAGTCAGGCCACAAAACTTAAATTATTTGATATACAATGGGCAACCCTAGAACGGTCTTATTCAGCTCTCCCTGGAAGATTACTTTGGCAACACTCTACAGAGTGGATTGGAAGAGATTAAGAGAATGCCTCAGTGAACAATGAATGGGTTAACGATGAGACCAAGGAAGAAATGAAAAGTTACCTAGAGACACATGAAAATGAACACACAACAACCCAAACTCTATGCGACACAGCAAAAGCAGTCCTGAGAGGGAATTTCATAGCATTCTGGGCCTACCTCAAGAAGCAAGAAAAAACTCAAATATACAATCTAACCTTACACTTAAAAAAACTAAAAAAAGGAAAACAAAGAAAGTCCAAAGTGAGTAGAAAGAAGGAAATAATAAAGATCAGAGTGAAAATAAATGACATAGATGCTAAAAAAATGATATAAAAAAGTCAATGAAACCAAGAGCTGCTTCTTTCAAAGATAAACAAGATTGAAAAATGTAACCAGATTCATCAAGAAAAATGAGAAGATCCAAGTAAACAAAATCAGAGAATGAGGAGAAGTAACAAATGACATCACAGAAATACAAAGGATTGTAAGAAAATATCAACTATATGCCAACAAATTGGATAATGTGGGTGAAATGGATAAATTTCTGGAAATATACAACCTTCCAAAACTGGATCAGGAAGAATCAGAAAATCTGAATGGACCAATTATAACTAATGAAATCACAGCAGTAACCAAAAAAACTCCCAGCGAACAAAAGTCCTGCACTGGATAGCTTCAGAGTGAATTTTACGAAACATTCTAAGACCTAACACCTGTCCTCCTCAAAGTATTCCAAAAAAATTTAAGAGGAGGGAAAACGTCCAAGCTCATTTTATGAGGCCAGCATTATCCTCATTCCAAAACCAGGTAAAGACACTCAAAGAAAGAAAACCAGCCCTGGCTGGTGTGGCTCAGTGGACTGAGTGCCGGCCTGCAAACCAAAGGGTCACTGTTTCGATTTCTGCCAGGACACATGCCTGAGTTGTGGGCTGGGTCCCCAGGTGGGGGCTTGCGAGAGGCAACCAATTGATGTGTCTCTCGCACATCAATGTTTCTCTCCCTCTCTTTCTCACTCCCTTCCCTTCTCTCTAAAAGTAAATAAAATTTAAAAAGGAGACCAACATCCCTGATGAACATAGATGTTAAAGTCCTCAACAAAATATTAGCCAACCACATCCAACAATACACTAAAAAGATCATACACCACGATCAAGTGGGATTTATTCAGGCATGCAAGTTTGGTACAATATTTGCAAATCAATAAATATGATACCTCACGTGAACAAAATGAAGACTAAAAAATCATATGATCATATCAATGCATGTGGGAAAAGCATTTGATAAAATCCAGCACCATTTATGACAAAAACTCTCAGCAAAGTGTAAATGAAGGAATCATACCTCTACATAATAAAGATATGAAAAACCTATAGCCATCATCACACTCAATGGGTGAAAACTAAAAGTGTTTCTCTTAAGAACAGGAACAAAACAGGGATATCCGCCTTCACCACTCTTATTAAACATAGTACTGGAAGTTCTAGCCACAGCCATTCAACAAAAAGAAGGAATAAAAGGCATCCAAATTGTAAAGGAAAAAATAAAATTGTCATTATTCACAGATGACATGATACTGTATATAGAAAAACCTAAAGAACCTACCAAAAAAACTGCTAGAATTGATAAATGAATTCAGTAAAGTAGCAGGATATGAAATTAATATTCAGAAATCAGTAACATTTTTATACACCAATATGAACTTTCATAAAAAGAAATTAAGAGAACAGTCCCATTTACTATTGCAACAACAACAAAAAATAAGGTACCTAGGAATAAATTTAACCAAGGAGTTAGAAGGCCTGAACTCAGAAAACTACATGACACTGAAGAAATTGAGGAAGATACATATAAATGGAAGCACATACCATGTTCATGGATAGAAAAAATAACACTGTTAAAATGTCCATACTACCCAAAGCAATCCATAGATTCAACACAATTCCTATGAAGATACCAATTGCATAACTCACAGAACTATAACAAATAGTCTAAAAATTTATATGAAACCACCAAAGATGCCAAAGAACAACAGCAATCTTAAGAAATAAGAACAAAGTTGGAGGAATCACACTACCTAATATCAAACTATACTGTCAGGCCATAGTAATTGCAACAAGATGGTACTGGCATAAAAACAGACACATAGATCAATGGAACAGAATAGAGAGCCTGGAAATAAACCCATGCCTTTACAGTCAATTAATATTTGAAAAAGAAAGCAAAAACATACAATGGGTTAAATATAGTCTGTTCAATAAAAGGTGTTTAAAAATTTGGACAGATACGTGCAAAAATATGAAACTAGACCACCTACTTACACCATACACAAGCATAAACTCAAGTGAATTAAAGACTTAAATGTTACACTCAAAACCATAAAAATCTAGAAGAAAACATAAGCAGTAAAATCTAGACATTGCTCATCGCAATATTTTTTCTGATAAAGCTCCTTGGGCAAGGGAAACAAAAGAGAAGAAAAATAGGACTACATCAAACTAAAAAGTTTCTGTGTGGTAAAAAGAAAACCATCAACAAAATGAAAAGGCAACCCACTGAGTGGGAGAACACATTTGCTGATATAACTGATAAGGGCTTAATATCCAAAGTTTATAAGGAACTTATAAAACTCAACACCGAAAACACATACAATGAAATGAATAAAGATGCAAATAAACACTTATCCTTAAAAGACATGCACATGGCCAAGAGACATGAAAAAATGCTCAACATCACTAATTATCAGAAAAAGGCAAGTTAAGACTGCAACGAGATGCCACTTCACACCTGTCAGAATGACTGTCCTCAGTAAATCAACAAATAAGTGCCGGTGAGGATGAGGAGTGCAGCCACTGGGGAAAGCAGTATGGAGTTACCTCCAAAAATGTAGAATGGACTGCCTTACAACCCAGCAATTTCACTTCTGGGAATATATCCCAAGAAACCTGAAACACTAATTTGAAAGAACATAAGCACCCCTATGTTCATTGAAGCATTATTTACAATCGCCAAGCTGAGGAAGCAGCCCAAGTGCCCATCAGCGGATGAGTGGATAAAAAAGCTGTGGTACATTTACACAATGGAATAGTACTCACTCACTAAAAAGAAGGACATTTTACATTTTGCAACATCATGGATGGACCTGGGGAGCATTACGCTACGTGAAAAGGGCCAGTCAAAGAGACAAATACTACCTGATTTCACTTCGATGTGGAATCTAATGAACAAACCGAACTAACAAGCAAAGTAGAAACAGACTCACAGATATAGAGAACAAACTGACGGCTGTCAGTGAGGAGGGGGGTTGAGGGCTGGGTGGAAAAGGTGAAGGGATTACGCAAACAAAGAACTCAGAGGCCCGGACAACAGTTTGGTGATTATAAGAAGGATGGGGGCCTGGGGGAATGTAGAAGAGGTAAAGGAGGGATAAATGGTGATGGAAGGAGACTTGACCTGGGGTGACAAACAGACAATATACAGATGATGTATTACAGAATTGTATGCCTAAAACCTATATAATTTTATTAACCAATGTTACCCCAATAAATTAAATTAGATTAAATCAAATTAAAACCAATAGTTTTGAGCTTTCTGCACTGCACACTCATAGCCATCAGGGGGCGCACGGCCCATCATTTCTGAACTCAGGTGAGGGCAGATGTATTAATTAGTCTGCAGAATTCAGGACAGTATTCACCTGAGGACAACGGCTTCCTCTCTGCAGGAGGAGATTCTGCTGGGGCTTCAGAACAGCTTGAGGCCTCATGCACCTGAGAGGGAAAAGCCAGTCCAGGCCCGATGGCTGAGGTGGGGTCTTTGCTGCGGCTCCTCCGAGATGTTCTTCTAAACTGTGAGTACAGAACCTTTTATTTTCTAGAAATAAAAACCTCTGCTTTCGTCTTCACATTCTCCTGTCATGCACTGACGTACTGATTGATTGTAATCTTGGTAAAGTGGCTCTTTAAGATTCTATATACACCAGGAAGACAGCATTACGATCCACTATTTGTAAACACTACGCAGTAATTCCAGTTCCCTCCCATCACCACGGAATTGATCCCCTTCACCCCTCGTCACCCTCCCAGCCCCTGCTCAGAGACTGTTTCAGCAAGAGTTAGCAAAGTGATCCATTTCTGAGGGTTTTAAGCACTGAATTCATAGTATGCTGTATAATTTACGGATTCAGAATTGTTTATGGGGAGAAACCACAATACATTTTCAGAGGGAAACACATAAATTGAGAAGATATAAAATTTGGGATCTGCCCCTCCAAGGGGGAGCCATATTCTAGAGCAAGGGAGAGGGAAATGTAGCGCTCGGTCCATGCCTTGTCTGATGTGTACTGTTACATGTTCTAAAGCTTTGAAGAAATGGAAAATTTGAGAAATTGGAAAGTGTATTAAATATCACAGCCTGATTTTAATTTCAATCTTATGTATACCCAAAACAGAATTTATGAGGTTTTAACATCCTGGCCTTAAGGAACTTATCCATAATTTTAATATTTCCTTCTTGTTTAATATTTCCTTCTTAACTTGATTACCATGTTTGACATTTTCTCAGAAACCAATGATGAATATATTTCATTCAGCTTTCAAAATTACTTTCAGCTCACTAAAATGTTTCTTGCTGGGCCTGCCTGTGAATCAATTATTGAAAAAATGAAATCAAAACAACTTCCTAATTTGTCATGTGACTGTAATCAGAGAACCTGTGGATCGGGTTTATAGCATGAAAACATCATGATGCAGCTTCAAATTAAATTTGTCGGGGGTACATTGGCTAATGACATTATGTAAATTTTAGGTGTACAGCTTTACAATATGTATATATTTTATTGTGTGCTCAGCACCCAAGTCTAGTTCCCACCTGTCGCCGTATATTTGACACCCTTAACCCCTTTGTCCTGTGCACAGACCCACCTTTGTTTCTGACCCTTGCCATTCTCTCGTTTTTATCAGTTTGTTTCTTTCATTTTGGTTTGGTTTTGTTCGTTGGCTCAGTTTTGTTTTCTACACTACGTGTGTGTGAGTGAAGTCGTTCAGGGATCTGCCCTTTCCAGCCTCACGTTTCACTCAGCACCACAGGGAGGGGGAAGGACGCAGCAGGCCAGCGTTTCGGAAAGATTAAAATTGGTTTGCTGCCAGCGACGGCAGAACCTGGGGCTCCTGGCTCAGAGCTGCCCTGAACTTCCTGGTGCTGCCTGGTGGTCACCAGCACCAGCCCAAGGTCTGGTGGCTGCCCTGTGCAATACGGAAGAAAGAAAATTTTATTGCGGTATATGGAATCTAACAATAAATATTTACTCAGGAGACAGAGTGACAACGCAAATACATTCAAGTCGGAGGTGTGTGTCTGTGTGTGTGCGCGCGCGCGCAGAATCTGCATGTTCACTGATACCCCGGGGTCAGGGGGCTTCCAGCTTGGTCACCTCATGGGTCTTTAATGTCCCTTAAAGGCTGGTCTCATCCCAAGCAGCATTGTTCGTGTTCTTTAATGCTGTCCTTGCCAGCTTTGCCAGCTCTTTGCAGGCTCTCTGTTCCTCCTCCAGGCACTTCATCCTCTTGTTATTTTCTTTTAATTCTTGGACTTCATGCTTCAATTCATAGTCACCATCAACCAGACTGTTTTTCCATCCCTGCCTGGCTTTCTTCAACTGTACGTTTCTCTTCCTCTGGAAGCACAACCTGGGGAGCAGCCCCTGACCTGGACCGGAATTCTTGCTAAGATCCTCCTCGTAGCAGAGAGCAGCCGAGAGCTCGGGGAGAGGTGAAGACTGACTGACAGCTCCAGAGAGCTCAGTGACGTGGGGGCCGCTGGAGGCTGGGGGTGGGGGCCCAGTTGACGGTGGTGTGTGGAGTGCCGTGGTGGGGCAGCGTGTGGTGGGCCGGCGTCGGGGCACGGGCTTGCTGTCCTCAAGCTTGCTGGAGGGGGTGATGGAATGGGAGGAGAGCGTATGAGACAGCACAGAATGGGCCTTCTTGACGGATGCCACTTCCGTTTTCTTCTGTACGCCGTCCGGCCTCTCCTGGAGGTCCTGATGGTTGTTGCACGACACTACCCTCCACTCAGACAGGCTCCCTGATACCCCAAGTGCATCGCTGCGACTTTCCCTGTCCTCAGGCTTTGTGATTCTCGTTCCTGTCATTGGTAGCCTCCGCTGATAGCTAAAACCACTTGTCTTGCGACCGGCAGACATTATCAAAACAGTGGGGAAGTGCCGCAGAAGATATTTTCTTCCCCCTCACTTTTGACATGCTGAACCTGACTTGGGACATGTCAGCGATGTGGCCCAGGGTCTGAATGTCATCTCCCTGGCTGGGTGGCTTCCCTCGGATCTGCAACTCCCGTTCCCGCCTTCTCCAGATCTCAACGCTGGGCTGGAAGGTTTTGGAAGGCAGTTGTGGATTATTGAATCTGTTTATCAGGATGACAATTCTCCGTGTGTCTCCCAAGCCCCTTGAGCAGTGTGTGTAGTCATCCAGGTGCGTTCATGGTTTGCTGAGGCTGGAGCTCCGCACAAGAATCCCCACCTGCCCGCACCTGGCGTCTCCAGGCTCTCCCCCAACTCTCACTGTGCTGGGACAGCAGTCGCTGCAGAGGGGTGACTGGCACAACAGGCGACACAGAGGTTTTTCATTGTTGGCATCGTATTTAAAAAGAAGCCTCCAGCTCTCTGCTCAGCTTCAGGCAGTGTTTGAAGACTGTACAAGTATTTGCTGGAAAGAGTTTAATTCTTGTAAATTTCCCATTCAATAGGAAGTGTTTGCTGAACTTAACTTCTCACCGGTCTGCAACGGCCCTAGATGAGTTAAAGCACTATCTGAAGTTCTTTACAATATTCATTTGCTGTTTCCAAAACATTCTGTACCCAGACATTATAGCAGTCGTTGCTAGTGCCGGTGACAATGAATCCTTTGGGAGGGCTCTGCAAGCTCCTGATTTGGGGGGCTGTGTATGTTGCTCAGGCTCTCGCTCTCACTCTGCGTGGACCTGCCACACAGAGCACAGATACTAGGTGAGGCAGGGAGGCCACAAACTCACCCCCCACCCATGGCAGCCCCAGGCGGTGGCCCCTGCTGGCAAAACCTGGCTGGCCAACCCAGCAATCAGGCCCAAAGAGGCCTGGCTGCTCCTGACATTCACCTGCTCAGCCTGGAAGGTTATCTTTTAAGATCACTATTATTAAGGTGTAATAGGGCATATAATACACCATGATAAAGTCAACTATGACCAGAAACCTATGTGCTGGGGGAGTAAAAGCAATAGGGAAAAAGGCACCAAAATACAGACTAGTTGGTAAAGCGTTGGGTCATATTTGCTTTCACTTTCTTCTATTTAATTTTTCTTATTACGATCTGTATTGGTTTGTCTCTGAAAATATTAGTGCTAAAACATTTTAAAATTTTAATTATTCATGATCTTACAGCCCAATGGGACTTTTAGTAAATTAGCAACTTACAGTCTCCTGGCAAGATCCAACCAACGAATCGTTGAAAACTTTATCAATCTGGGCCCACTCCCAAGTACTCAACGTTTTAACAACCGAGTGTCTAGTATTCCCCAGAGGGTGGCAGAATTGACTCTGAACAAAGGCTGGATATATTGACTGACAGCAGGTTACTCTTCCCTTATTCTGCTTGAAAATTTAAGAAAATTGTCCTTTATGAGTTAAATCTTACTATTGTTGGCTTACCACTTCAATAAGCTACACTAACAAACATAAACTTATAACATGCAATACCAAAAAAAAAAAAATTAAACAGATACAACACTATTGGCAGCTTAGTTTTCATAAGTATTATTTGAGCTGGTCACTAGAACAGACGGGGACAAAGAATCATTTTTTTACTTCATTCATTCAGCACTAATGACAGAATAGAAGGAATTTTTACAGTCTTTACAAGAGAGGGAAGGGAATACCACTTAGTAGACTAAAGGGTCAATGGCAAAGACTAGAAAAATAATCATATCTCGAAGCCTAATAAGACGTAAGACAAGTTTTAGTATCAAAGGTCAAGTACCTGCAGAAATCTTGCCCCCACCCTGGTGCCTGCTGCCTCATCTTATACCCCATGAAGAAATAAAGCTGAAGTTGACTTTTTTCTCTCTACTTTTTCATAAGACAATTTTTGGATATTAAGAATTAATGACCTCTAATTAACTCAAACACTTTAGGCTCTAATGAACATTTTTAGGACATTACGGCAAGGTGTGTGGTTTTAATAGAATTCTTAAGCACAGCTTTAGTGAAAAAGCGTAGTATGCCATTACAGGTATAATCAAAAGTATTCTCTGAATTAATATCATCAATTATATTGAATTAAAACTTTAACTTTGATCTATACTTTAAATATAGGTTCTAAGTTTGTGTTAAACCGGGAGGACTGACCACAAGTCTAATTGAATCTCCTTCCTTTTAGAGATATCACATTAGAATTATAGACATAAAAAATGTTATTCAAAATACAGAATGAACAGCAGATGATTTGTAATGTTTGAAAGCCGAAGACTCAACAAAGCAGTGGTAACAGACATGGCAGAACAGGGGAAGCACAACCTTGGCGCCTGCAGAGAGTGGCTGGGACAGGATTGAGGAAGCCGGTTTACCTTATAGAACCCGAGACAGCTCAGAATTCAGAGGCCTGGCCCCAGGATCCTTGCAGTGAAGCCGGTCAGCTAACAAACATCCTGCTCATGCCTGGTGCTTCCAGTCAGATCTTAGGAGACAGCCAGGGACCCCTACACATGTAAGGAAAGCCAACAAGTAAGAGAGATCAAAACAGGAAGAAGAAAATTAATGAGAGTGATAAAATTCAGAAGCAAATGAAAACTTAAAAAAAATAATTCTTAAACAACTTCCAAAATGCAAAAAAAAAAATTGCACTGGTGAAATAACCAAAAGCCATTTAAAGAGGAAGTGACAGATCATAAAAGAACTCTATAAATCACAAACAAGACAGACAAAACAAAGAATTCAACAGAAGGGTTGGCACATAAATCAAGATCTCCAGGAAGTAGAAAAAGACAAAATGAAAAATAGCAGGGGAAAAAAATGTAAAGATCCATGCAGGAATACTGGTCTAAGAATTCCCACTTCTGAGTGATAACACTAGACAAAAGAAGGAATAGAGAAAATATGAAATAAAATATTCACTCAAAGGAGAGAAGGTCTGCAGACTTCGTAATAACCACAGGAAAATGAAAAGGTACAAAGTAAACTGATTATAAACTTCCAAAGCCCAGAGGTACTAAAAGGTACTAACAGCTTCCAGAGAAGGCAGGGGTGGGGAAAAATTGCTAAAATTGGTAACACACAATGTATCATACCATGTCAACTGATTTAAGAGCAACACTCTTAAATCAAGTAAATAAGAAAACAGTAGAAATGTCTTTAGAAAGGCAAAAATTAGTTTCAACCTAGGACTTGGCACTTCATCCAACAGGAGGCGCTGCAGAGAGGCTAGATGGCCAGGTCCTACGGAGGCCCCGCCTCCCTCTCATTTTGGGAACTGCTCAGGGTCCTGTAAGGAGGGCAGCCTCTCTAGCCAACCTGACTTTCTTGACTGTTCGTGCGTTTTCTGCCCCTGGGCTCCCCTAGAATGTAAGGACTGGCGTTGAGACAGGGGCGCTGTCTTCTGTACCACTGTCCTGTATGTGGCATGTGCCCATGAAACATTTAACTGTTTTAGTGTACCCAAAACTAGTTAAGTTTCTTCCAATTTTCCTATATCTTCTAAGATTTTATCTAATAATATCTTTTGATTTGTCATCTAAGATCAGCATGACTTTACTTTCAGATCTTAGACTAGTAATTCTGAATTAAAGACACAAGAACCACAAAAACCTAAAAGAGAAGTTCTAATGTCCAGTGAAAAATCAAGAGTAACTTTCATTTAGGATTAAGAACATTTAATGTTAAATTACCTTAACTACACAATAACATCCTAATTAGATAAGAAAATATACCATGTGAATTCTACAGGGAAGTACAATGCATCTATTTTTATCTGTATCTTTAAAGTAAAGCATCATAATGGGGTGGTGTATGCTTTTACCTTTAAAGAAGGCCAACCAGTCCTGACCAGGTGGCTCAGTTGGTTGGAGCATTAACCCACACACCAAAAGGTTGAGGGTTCAATTCCCAGTCAGGGCATATACCTAGGTTGCACATTCAAACCCTGGTTGGGGTGAATGTGAGAGGCAACCAATCTATGTTTCTCACATAGATATTCCTCTCTCTCGCTCTCCCCTCCTTTCTCCCTAAAATCAATAAGAACATATCCTCAGATAAGGAAAAAAAGACCAAATCAATGATGGTCCAACCATTTGAGGGCACACTGAACAGTTGTTAAAAGTTCTGCATTAGAGCCCTGGCTGGTGTAGCTCACAGTGGACTGAGCACTAATTCGAACCAAAGGGTCACCGGTTCAATTCCCAGTCAGAGCACATGCCTGGGTTGAGGGCCAGGTCCCCAGTATGGGGTGCATGAAAGGTAACCGCACATTAATATTTCTCTCCCTCTTTCTCCTTCTCTTCCCCTCTCTCTAAAAATGAATAAATAAATTTTTTAAAAATTATTTTTTTTAAGTTATGCATTAGAGCTTCATGCAGTTGCATGGAAGTATGTCCTGGAGGGCTATCTAGGTATCCAGCAGAGTTCCAGGAGTTTTATTCATTACTTCTTTTTAGAACAAAATGTACACAGCAGCACATAAAAGCAAACCCCATTTAAAAAAAATAAACATATGCATACAGAAAATTCAGAGAGAATCAATGCAAAAATATTAATAAAAGCTCTAGATAGGTATTTACTAAATCTTTATTTAATCATTTTTTATTGTTGTTCGAATACAGTTGTCTTCATTTTCCCACCACCACTTTCTCCCACCCCACCCACCCCCCCTCCTCCCACCCTCAACCTACCCCCCTTTGGCTTTGTCCATGTGTCTTTTACACATGTTCTTTGCCAGCCCTTTCCCTGCTTTCCCCTGTTATTTCCCTCTCCGTTCCCCTCTGGTTACTGTCAGTTTGTTCTTTATTTCAATGTCAATATTTTTCTTGTTTGTTTGTTTTGTTGATTAGGTTCCACTTATAGGTGAGATCATGTGATATTTGTTTTTCACCGCCTGGCTTATTTCACTTAGCATGATACTCTCCAGTTCCATCCATGCTGTTGCAAAGGGTAGGAGCTACTTCTTTCTTTCTGCTGCATAGTGTTCCACTGTGTAAATGTACCACAGTTTTTTGATCCACTCATTTACTCATGGGCACCTAGGCTGCTTCCAGCATTTGGCTATTGTAATTGTGCTGGTATGAACATTGGGGTGCACAGGTTCTTTTGGATTGATGTTTCAGGATTCTTAGGGTATAATTGCAGCAGTGGAATTGCCAGGTCAAAAGGCAGTTTCATTTCTAGTTTTTTGAGGAAATTCCATACTGTTTTCCACAGTGGCTGCACCAGTCTGCATTCCCACCAACAGTGCATTGGGGTTCCCTATTCTCCGCATCATCACCAGCACTTGTTGTTTGCTGCTTTATGATGGCCATTTTGACCGGTGTGAAGTGGTATCTTGTTGTGGTTTTAATTTGCATCTCTCTAATAGCTAGTGATGTTGAGCATTTTTGCATGTGTCTATGGGCCCTCTGTATGTCCTCCTTGGAGAAGTGTCTGTTCAGGTCCTTTGCTCATTTTTTAATAGGATTGTTTGTCTTCCTGGTGTGGAGTTTGTGTGAGTTCTTTATATATTTTGGCAATCAAACCCTTGTCCGAGATAGCATTGGCAAATATATTTTCCAATATGGTTGGTTCCCTTTTCATTTTGCTAATGTTTGCTTTAGTCATGCAGAAGCTTTTTATTTTGATGAAGTCCTGTTTGTTTATTCTTTTCTTTATGTCCCTTGCTCTAGGGGACATATCAGTGAAAATATTGGTGCATGGAATATCTGAGATTTCCTGCCTATGTTCTCCTTTAGGATTTTTATGGTGTCACAACTTATATTTAAGTCTTTTATCCATCTTGAGTTTATTTTTGTTTATGGTGTAAATTGGTGGTCTAGTTTCATTTTTTTGCATGTGGCTGTTCAGATACCCTAACACCATTTGTTGAAGAGGCTATTTTTACTCCATTTTATGCTTCTTCCCCTTTTGTCAAATATTAATTGACCAAAGAGACTTGGTTTATTTATGGGCTCTTTATTCTGTTCATTGCTCAATATGTCTGTTCTTAATCCAGTACCAGACTGTTTTGATTACAGTGGCCTTATAGTATAGTTTGATGTTAAGTATGGTGATCCCTCCTACTTTCTCAAAATCAATTTAGTTTCTTCTTTCTCAAAATTGATTTAGTTTCTTCTTTCTCAAAGTTGATTTAGTTTCTAAATCTTTTACATAAAAAGTTTATTATTATTGCCACTAAAAACAGCAAAAAAAAAAAATAAAGAAGAAGAGGGTTTAAAATAGCTACTGTAAAGAGGAAAGATGTGTTGCTCAGAGATTTTTCCACTTAATATTGTCGGTTCCTTTCCTACTCACTCCTCAGGGGCAGGGGGAGGAAGGGGTAACTTTGGAGAACACCTTTAGCCAGAAAATTATGAAAGTTCATAAGGTCAGAATATAAAAGGCTGTAAGAAAAGTTGATGAAGAATAATAAAATTGGATAATAGCACCTTGGTGTCTTTTACCATATCAGTGTTCCTGCTACCATATCAGTTATATTAGATATACCAACATATAAATGCAAAGTAGTAGAAAAATTATTTAAGTCCATCTGAAATCTATACTAGGTTCTTAGGAATATTTCTTGGAAATAGCTTAAAGAAAGCATGTTGTATCTTTTAGAAAAACAAAGCAGGTTATTACTTCATGTAAGTAACCAAATAATTCAATCTCCACTGTAGAAAAACAGGAGTAAGACAGGCCCACTTTATGGTGAAATTATAAACTATGAACTAAATTCAAAAGGGGGGTTTAAGCACTACAACAACTGAATTTGCACATCTGTCACCTGCACACCAGCCTCTTCTGTTCGGCGCTGTGTTACACAGTCACTGCTGATCGCCCAGGCTCAGTCCCTTGGTCAGGAAGAGAGGGAGAACACACACGCACAGGAGCCATTGAGATAGGTGTGAAAGTGCACTGTAAATCTTAAAAGAATTACACGAGGGACCTATTTTGGTCTCTAACATGAGCATCTACGAACACTACCCATCTACTCATTGGTTTGTAAAGTCACTCAGAGGCTTACCTTATAGCACCAAGCAGAGAAGAAATTTTCACAAGCACTTTTTTGAATATTCTAAGAAAGGTGTACTTCCCAGTTATTGTACAGAGCCACCATGTCCACCATCTGGGGGAATCCACAGGCGTAATTATTCTAACTTTCAAAGAAATTAAGGGTTCAACTAAAGTGTACATAGAATAAGGGCTAGAAGGCATTTCCTCTATGAAGTAATCTCTGGCATTTAAATGAAACAAACGGACCAATGTGGCTTTAACATCTTTATGATGAACTGTCTTCTACTTCAAAGAACACAGTGTTCTTCAGCCAAAGAATAATTCTTCTTCATCATTTTAAATCAAACATTTCCCCTTCCCTCTTTCTCTCCTCCCTCTTCCCACCCCCCAGCCATTTGGTCTTCAGGCTTTCTTACTCAACATTCCTAACTGCAGGATCCTCTGGCGGGAGGGGAAGGGGCGGAGCCACGGAGACACTTTCTGTGCAGGATCTGGCATCTTAACTCCCAAACCTGCATGTTGCACATTAAAGTCCAAATTTGTTTTCTTCTCCTTTGAAACTTTTGACCAACGGATCAAGCCATGTAAAAGGCAAGTCTGTTGAGTCACTGGGGTAAGACGCAAGACAGATTTGTGCACGAGTGGAAATTTTAAAGTAATCCAAACTCTGTGGGTTCTCCTTTGGGTTAAAATAAAACATAACAAAAAAACCATTCTCTGCAGCGCTGGCAGTAACATTTTTACATCGGTCCGTTATATGTTTTCTCTCCCACCATTTTCTTTTCTTTTCTGTTTAAGTCCCAGTTGGAAGGAATAAGACAGCTTCCACCCAGGCCACTGAAAACCACCCACTTGACACCAGCGCTGGCCCAGCGTGGCGCTGGCACGGGCTTCAGGCAACAGAACAGCTTGTTTCCCGTGAGGTACCTCCACTCCTCACTTCTGTCTCCACTGTCACTTGTCCCTCCCCCCACGGCTGGCATGGGTAGCCTGGGTGGGGCCGGGGGGAGGGGGGTTGTTCACAGTTCAAGCAGACTTCAGGATTGCTTGGCTGCAGGTCTGCAGGAATCCAGCAGGGCTCAGGGCCGGCAGCAACCCCTCTGCTGCCCAGCTACTGCCTCCACTGGGTGGACTAGGCTGTGAGGACCGCAACCAGTGGTCCTTTACTTTAAAAGCAGTGGGGATCAAACAAGCGCTGAGAACTACAACCACTTCTGGAAGAGAGGCCAGCTGAGCCTCCCCCTCCTTCCGCAGCCACTTCTCAACTGAAGGCCAGTCTCCTAGCGGGTGCCACCCAAACAGAGCCCATTATGTGCTCACCTGGTTACGAGGGGCCAATCATGCCATAGCTCTCTTTAGGTGCCCACCTCACAAAGAAAGCATGTGACTTACAGTGCCCCACCCTCTCCACCTACCCCACTACTGCTCTCTTTCCCCTTCAGTGCCAAGCACCCTAGACTCGGTGTCCATTCATTGTGGGCTGCAGGAAGCCCAGCAGGCTTGGCTAAAGCAAAGACCTCAGTTTCGTCAGCAACTCAGTTTCATTGGGTCTGACAGCTGACTAGTTTGATGTATTGCTCACCAAACATATTTAAACAGTAAATGTTGGCTGTTTTGTAACTAAATGCTCCATCTCACTGCCTTCCAAAAAGTGTTTGTTGTCACCTGCACTCTGATCATAGAAACCCCTGGGGCCCTGGTCCCACTCTCAGTAAAGAGCTATGACAGTGTGTCTAAAATGAGACTCAAGGACATGTCACCCCTCCACTTCCTCGTTGGTAACCTTGGGACCAAATTAATTCCTCCCAGCTAGAAAATGCAAGAATTTACCAATTTACATTTCTCACCGCTCTTTCTCCCTTCCATGGAAAGCATTTCCAGATTTTCCTTCTTCCCCCAACACCAACGCTTAAAGCATGATTTTCTCACACAAAATTGAGGACCACAAAGAGGCGTCCCACTATCCTGGTTTGAGGAAGATGATGGTGATGATGGTTAACATCTGGCAAGCACTTCCTATGCCACCAACCTTGCTTCAAGTGAGGTGTTTGTTTAACCACCCAAAACAATCCTCTTCCATAGACTTGACAGAAGAAACTGACATGCAGAAATAAACTAACACTCCCAAGGTCACATGATTGCTGTGGGGTGGGTATCTTGGAGAGGTGGGCCCAGGATTTGGTTCTAGATAGTGTGGGTCCCTGCAGGCACTTTATCGTGATTATCAGGAAATAAAGGTAGAAGTAAAATGCGGGAGGTAAAGATGTTATAGCAGGATTTTTAAGGGAGAACAACTTTTTGGTGTGAATTTTAAATATATTTTCCATCATTCAGTATTAAGTCTGTCCTACACTCCAGGCACTGTATATGTGTGAAGCACTCCTACTTCAACTTCAGGCAGAGGAGAAGACGAAGGCTTGGAGGGTCTGGCTATCTGAGGTCACACAGCTGGCACGTGCTTAACTGGGGCTCAAACCTTGACCTATCTCCCCCAAAGTAGTTGCTGATAGGGGAACCCAAGTGGTAAAGATTTTAGCTTCAGTCATAATAGGTAGGTTTAAGCAATTAATGCATGTGAAAACAGCTGTTATTCCAGGAAGTGGAATGCAGGATCACATGACTCCAGGAGGTTGGAGCAATTCAACCTTTGTGCCCCAGGGGGTCTGCAAGGGATGAAGATGGCATCTGAGCCACTGTGTTCCAGGGAGGGAACACTAGTGATACATAAAGAATTGCTGATCAACAGATAAAGAAGTACTAGGAAAATTGCCGTAGGACTGCAACTCTTATCCAATTAACCTTTTTTCCCAGACCCCTCACCTGCCCTTTCTTCTCTGTATAATAAGGTCAGCTTGACATGAGACCTTAAAAAGGTTTTCAAGGGTCCATAACCTACCATCTTCTCATATCTCCGGCATCTGCATAAAGTGCCCGTAAAGATTCAATCCTTGTTTCTACCTATTGGTTCAGGCAGTGACAGGCAGCAAAAACACTGATTCTTCCAGTTGCAATGCTGGGGGAAAGAATTGGTTTTGACCCTGGAAACATAAATGAAACGAATAATATGCAATTGAGGAGTCACTATCAGATGGTTTTCAGTGAGGTCACTCTGGACAATAAGGCAGAATGAGGGAAACACAAAACCAATTAAGACACTCTGTATGCATCTAGAGGAGAGATGAGGGTTTCAATTAAATTCAGTGCCAGTGACTGGCATAAAAGGAAAGGATGTGAGCTCATCTGGGAAGGAGAATGGAAGTACGTGGTGACTACACACAGAGAGAAGAGAAGAAGGGAGGCAGAAGTAACCCCTGGGTTCTGGCTGGGTGGCCGGGTAGATGGCACTGCTCTCTCCCAGACAGAGAATGCAGGAAGATGAATAGGTTTGCGGAGGAAGATGATTTTTGGTTCTGTTAAATGCAGCATTGAAATGGAGCTCTTGTGTTGAAATTGAATATAAACCTCTTTATGCTAAGTTTGTTTTGTGACACCCCAATTTATATTTTCAAAAATAGCACACGCTAAATCAAAACACAAAGCAAATAAGAAGATTTCCTCAAGTTGACATGCTAGGAATATCACTTTTTGGTGAATCAATGGAGATGAGAATGTTCATTTATTTGCTATGACGCTCTGAAAAAAATACAATAAAACTAGATCAGATGCAGGAAAAATTGTATTGCAGTCGAGTGATCAGAATTACGTATTTTTTTGTGCTGTAACTAACAGGGTTTCATCTTGGGTGTTATAACTAGTGATTCTTAAAGCACAGAATTTTGTGTGTGAGTACTATGCACATTTTTTTCTAGGAAGAGTCTATCATCACCATCATGTTCGCAAAGGCATGTGTGAAAAAAATGCTAAGAATTACTAACTTCTCTCATTTCAAACTTCAGATTATTATAATCCAGACTTCTCAGTAAGGAGGCATTCAGTGGTGCTGATATCATATTTTAGTGCCATCCAGTGCCTTTTCCATCTGTGTCTTTCCATGCTTTCTGAATTCTTCTCGCACCTTCTCTCTTCTCCAGCATGTAGGTTTCTTTCAACCAAGTGAATCAATGGAGATGAGAACGTTAATTGATTTGATATGATGCTCTGGAAAAATAATAAGGGTGTTAGTGTGCCATACCATCGGGGCAGTTAACGCTCATTGGACAGGTCAGTTCTGGCCACAAATGTCCAGTGTGATTACAGTCCCAAACCTTGGGGCATTTTATGACACAAGTTTTAAGAAGGGTGTTGAGACTAGAAGCTTCTTTTGCCTTCCTGGGCCCACTCTTTCCTGCTCTTTAGGGATTTGTTTTCTTGCAGTTCCATTGGTCTAAGTTCCACAGGAAATCCAAGGTCTTTCTCAGCCCGCAGCCAGTATTCCTCAGGCCACATCCACATGGGGGTGGAAGAGGCTTTCTTTCCTCAAGTGCCCTGTTCGGACTCCTGGTGTCTAAAGCAGAGGCCAGCTCTACCCCCGGCCCCAAAGGCTGTGACAGCACCTGGTCTGTACCTAACGCGTTTCATGCGAAACGTCTGTACTTGCCCAGGAAATAAACTCACAGCAAAATCTACTTTAGAACAAGGCAGAGTATAAAGAAACACACAAAAAAATGCCTTCAGTTGTGTTTCCCCAATCATGCCCATGCTCCTTTTGCCCCCAACATTTTTATGTTTCACTATTTCCAATGGTACTTTTAACGTATGTCAACTTTCAGTCTCTTAAAATAGAATCCTTGGCCAAATGGACTCACTGAAGTCAGGACCATTTTGCTTGCAATGATTTAGCATGTGACCCTCAGCTTCTTCTAGAAGATTTTCACCAGCGGCCTCCTCAGATTAAGCTGATGTTAGAAACACTGCAGAAGTTTCACTAAACTTGAGAGCAATGCAAAGTCTGAAGAAGTCTTTTGAACCAATCTTGCTCCCTAGAAACAAAGCTCCTCGATTTTAGAACACAATTTTGTCCACGTGACGGCTCTACTGCCCTGTTATGCAGACAAATGGTTTTCATCCTCACATTGTGACATCCACCCTGAAGTGCCTCTAGAGTTTTTCCATCATAAAGGGTTAGGGCAGCACATTGGATAAATGCAGGGATCAGGAATGCTGTCTTATGAGTCACATTTGAATAGAAAGCTTGCAACCGATTAGATTGCATGGGTGGGGGAGGGGTGGCCAAGGTTTCCACCTGGCCTACTGAGCTGGCCAGGCTTCTGCAGGGTGCTCATTTGATAAGCCTTGGTTGAGTAATGCTCCAGTCATATTTACCACACATATAAATTATTTAGGATACTCCTCTAAAAAATTGGTTATACACTGAAAGCTTTGTCCAGGAAAGGTAAAGAAAAACTGAGAGCGCAGGAGCAGCTGATCCAGTGTCCAACCCGGTCTGCCCTGTTCTTTGCATCCATAGTATTAGTGCTGCTCCACTTTGGCCATCTGGTACACCTCTGCATGGTCTCTGAGGTTTATCTCAAGCAGAGCTTCTTCTGCAACACTTCTCTGACTCCCTCAAGGCTGGAAGTTCTGCATCTTCAGTGCAATTAGTTTCTTCTGCAAACCCTTACAACAGAGCAGCCTTGTATAACATTGTATGGTAACACTTTACTTTTCTGACACCCCCATTAGACTAGACACTCCCTGAGGAGCAGTAAGTATAATGTCTGGCTTGCAGCTGTCTTGATACGCTTTTCTCAAATGAATGAATGTCTAAATATATTAAAAGTTTTGATAAAGACACTACAAAAAAAGATAATTATAGGCCAATATTCCTATGATGAATATAGATGGTAAAATCCTCAACAAATATTAGCAAATTGGATCCAGTAACATATGAAAATGATCATACATCATGACCAAGTGGGATTTATTTCAGGGATGCAAGGCTGGTACAATATTCACAAATCAATAAAATGTGATACAGCACATAAACAAATGACAGATAAAAATCACATGATTGTATCAACAGATGCAGAAAAAGTATTCAATAAAATCCAGCACCATTTATAATAAAAGCTCTCAGCAAAATGGGAATAGAGGAATCATACCTCAACATAATAAAGGCCAGGTATGAAAAGCCTACAGCCAACATCATATTTAAATGGGCAAAAATTAAAGGCATTTCCCTTAAGATCAGGAGCAAGATAGGGATGTTCACTTTTACAACACAGTACTGTCTTATTCAACACAATACTGGAAGTCCTAGCCACAGTGATCAGAAAAGAAGAGGAAATAAAAGGCATCCAAATTGGAAAGGAGGAAGTAAAACTGTCATTATTTACAGATGAGATCCTAGTGTACACAGAAAACACTAAAGACTGCACTAAAAAAAACTATTAGATCTAATAAATGAATTCGTCAAAGTAACAGGATACAAAATTAATATCCATAAATCGATGACATTTTTATACACCAATAATGAACTACTAGAAGGAGAAGCTAAGAAAACAATCTCTTTTAATATTGCAACAAAAACATAAATAACACACCCAGGAATAGACTTAACCAAGGAGGTAAAAGACCTGAACTTAGAAAACCATAGACACTGAAGAAAGAAATAGAGGAAAGAAGTGGAAGCACATACTGTGTTCATGGATTGGAAGAACTGATACCATTAAAATGTCCGCACTACCCAAAGCAAACTATAGATTCAACGCAATTACTATTAAAATACCAATGGCATATTTCACATATAGAACAAATATTCCAAAAATTTATATGGAACCAGAAAATATCCCAAAGAACCACAGCAATCTTGAGAAAGGAGAACAAAGTTGGAGGAATCACACTACTGGATATCAAACTATACTACAAAGTCGCTGTAATCCAAAGAGCCTGGTACTGGCACAAGAACAGGCATGTAGATCGATGGAACAGAACAGAGAGCCCAGAAATCAACCCATGACTTTATGGTCAATTAACATTTGACAAAGGAGGCAAGAGCATTCAATGGAGTAAAAATGGTCTCTTCAATAAATCGTGCTGGGAAAATTAGACAGCTACATGCAAAAAAATGAAACTAGACCACCAACTTACACCATACACAAGAATAAACTCAAATGGATTAAAGACTTAAATGTAAGTGGTAACACCATAAAAATTCTAGAAGAAAACATAGGCAGTAAAATCTCAGACATCTCTCATAGCAATATTTTTGCTTATATATCTCCTCAGGCAAGGGAAACAAAGGGAAAAAATGGACTAAATCAAAATAAAAGGCTTTTGAATAGCAAAAGAAATCAACAAAATCGAAAGATAATCTACTGTATGCAAGAACATATTTGCCAATGATACATATGATGGGGGTAAACTTCCAAAATATATAAAGAACTTATACAATTCAACACCAAGTAGACAAAAAAATCCAATTAAAAAATGACCAAAGGACCTGAATAGACACTTCTCCAAAGAGGACATACAGATGGCCAATAGACATATGAAAAAAATAAGCCCAACATCACTAATCATCAGAGAGATAAAAATTAAAAACCACAATGAGAGATCACCTCAGACCTGCCAGAATGGCTTTCATCAATAAATCAACAAACAAACATGTGCTGGCGAGGATGTGGAGACAAGGGAACCCTAGGACACTATTGGTAGGTTGCAGACTGGTACAGTCACTATGGAAAACAGTACAGAGTTTCCTCAAAAAATTAAAAATAAAACTGCCTTTTGACCCAGCAATCCCACTTCTGGAAAATATACCCTAACAATTCCAAGACATTCCCTTGAAAGGCTACATGTACCCCTATATTCATTGCAGCATTATTTACAATAGCCAAGATATTAAAACAGCCCAAGTGCCCATCAGTAGATGAATGGATAAAAAAGTTGTGGTACATTTACACAATGGAATACTACGTGGCTTTTAAAAAAAAAAAAAGAAGTCTTACCTTTTGTGACAGTATGGATGGACCTGGAGATTATTGGGCTAATTGAAATAAGCCAGTCAGAGAAAGACAAATACCAGATGATCTCACTAATGAACAAATAAAGTGATAAACCAAATAATTAACAAAATAAAGCAATGCACAAAATAGAAACAGAGGCATGTATACATGAAACAGATTGATAGCTGTCAGAGGGGAGAGGGGAAGGGGGGACCCATGAAGGAAGTGACAGGATTAGCCAACGAACATAAATGTTTGAGCCATGGTCCCAAACAACAGTGTGGTGATGGCCAGAGGGAAGGGGTGTGGGGGCAGGGTGTGGGGGCGGGATGAAGGTGAGCAGTGGGGTGGGAGGATGGGGACACATGTAATAGTGTCAACAATAAAATTAAAGTTGAAAGAATAAATTCTCCAAAGCTCAACACCTTGTAAGTCAATTCATTCCATTAATACCAGTGCCAGATGCCAAAGTTCATACTCACTGAGAACTCTGCCCTCGGGATCCCAGGCATCCTCAACAGCCTGAATACGTTCCTGTTCTGCAGGATGATCTTCGAACTTCTGAGATGAGAGGCTATATTTTTGAATTCCCATGTTTTCAGGAAATAGCAACAAAGGAGGGTTACCTAGACAAACAAGGGGCTGCTTTATCTGCTTGATTTCTACCTGAACTGTTTTTTAAATATAAAGCAGGATATAAAACAGCAGGTATCCTTCCTCCTTTAAAAACCCATGAGCTTTTATAGGAATCTGACTATCTCTGCTAATCAAGTTGGGTAAAGCTGACTGCTCAAGCGGGCTGCAAAATCCATGGCTGTGGACATTCTTTTCTCCGTTTAGAGGTAGAAATCTCACATTTCTGTTAGGTACATTATCAGTGCTTTATTCTTTGTCCTCAATGGACAAAGGTTTAGCATAAGGCAAGACTAAGACCCCTAGAAAGCATCCTCTTTTCCACTTTGTTTTTCTTTATTCACTGACAAAGAAACAGACAAGACTGTAGGAATTCCTCATTCTTCACTCTTTACTGATTTTACGATTCTTGTAACAGATAATCAGCTCCATGACCAAATTTAGCTTCCAGCTAATGACAAAAAAATTTTGTTCTTAAAAAAAGATTTTTTTTTTTTTTACCTAAGCAGCTATTTTAATGGTGACTCACTGTGAGTGGCATTGTCTAAATTTTATTTAACTTACTTGCCTAATGTCAGTTGAATCTAATTTAAGTGACTTTTGAAAGTTCATTTTATAAATTTCCTGTCTTGACATGTTTTATATGAATATTCTAATTTATTTCAGTCATCTCTTAGTTAACAGATTTAACCATTTTTAAATTTGCTGCTTAATTACCAGAACCAGTTGTTCAAATGCCTTTGCCCCATTTCACTCAGGGTCAAAATGTTTGGAGAGTAAAATATTTAATTATCCTAGTCAAATGTATGCATTAAAAGCCCAATTTTATTTTATATTTTTATATTTTATTTATTTTCAGAGAGAGGGGAAGTGAGGGTGAAAAAGAGGGAGAGAAACATCCATGTATAGTTGCCTCTGGAGCACTCTCTACTGAGGACCTGTCAGTAACTCAGGCATGTGCCCTGACTGGGAATCAAACCCTCAGCCCTTTAGTTTGCAGGACCACACTCCCTCCACTGAGCCACACCAGCCAGTACTAAAAGTTCAATTTTAAACAGCTATTTTACCCTTAGTTTTCAAAATAAAATGCTATTTTCTCATTAAGTTTCTTAAACTCTAGTACAAACTTCAAATTCAAATCTGTGAGATCATAAAAGACCTATCCTTTAACTGGGATACAGTGATTTAAAATCAGACCCCTGAAAATTTGGACTATAATACTTCTGTAACAGTGGAAAATTCTAACAGTGGGAAATTGTAGCCCACCCCACCAGTCTTTTGGCATTGTTTCTGTAAGTGAGGACTCTAATATGTGGCTTGTGGATGAACATCATGATTTTGTAGGAATCCTAGGAACTAGTTTCAAAAGAGACAGACTCCAACCTTCAAGCATCCCAGCTCCAGATTTGCTGACCTTCAGCAGTGGAGCCGGGATGTATAAACCAGGACGATGCACACAGAACCATCACTTTCCTTATCAGAATGGACTATGCTCAGCCGCACATAGCGAACTTTGCAACCCCCTCCCTTGGTCTCTTTATTCTGTTCCCCTCTGCCTCCTTGTAAAAGCCTCTGCCTCCACTGAGAGGTGGAGACAGGCTTTGTGATGAGTCCCCCATCTTCCAGATGGCTGGCATCTGCAAATAAACCACTTTCCTTTAATCAGCACCTGCCTCTGGAGTATTGGAAGGCAGCTGGACCCGCATCACACTTTTCACTTAACGGTCTTTCACATTCTTCCATTTCTACTACTTGTTACTAATGTCAGGCCTGATTCTCAAATACTGGCATTATTCTAAAATGCAGAACTAATGATTGAAATCATGAATGTGTAAGGCTTTCTGGCACGTTCTGTGATCAGTAGTCCAGGAACAATAAAAAAGAGATATGTAAAAATATATATTTCTTTAAAAAAACCCTCAGGGCACACACAGACTCAAAACCCCGCGGGTGCGGGCGAAACAGCAGCCAGGACTGTCCCTCCGACCAACCTCTGAGCGCGCCCACCACCTCCCTGACCAGCCGCCGCCACCAGGCACTGAGCCGCACAGCTCCAGCCCACTCGCCGCCTCATCCCGCCCGGCCATCCCGCACCCGTTTTTGCACTGCTACCGGGTGCCCCCGAGGCCGCACACTCTCCCACCACGTTCCAGCCCCCCACCCCCTCCAGAGCAGTGCCCTGGACGCCGTTCTCGCCGCCGATCACAACAGGGCTTGAGCCCGGGCCTTGTTCCCTGCACCCTGATGCGACGCCCATCTGCCAGACGGCGACCTTAGCAAGGGGGAGCTGACGCCCGCCATCCCGCCGGAGCCCCGGAGCCCTGCGCAGCGCCCCCGCCCTCTGCAGACGCGGGCCCGGATTGGCGGCTGCAGTGGACCAGGCAGCGGGCAGGTGGTGCACGCTGAGCGCCAAGGTGGTGCCACGAAGTAACCTTTGCGCGCGCGCCGGCCGGAACACCTGCGTGGCTTCCTGTACCAGCCGCGCTCCGTGCACCAGCCGCGCTAGCGACGATTCAACTGCGAGCTTCTGCGGGCTTGACCAGAAACCTCTCGCCCACCGCCACCCTGTCCGGGCCCCTCCCGGCAGCCAGGGTGTGGCTTGAGCGACACTCAAAGCCCACCTGCGGCTGGACACACAACCTCCCTCCTTAAGCACAACTAAATCAAGTTATTTTTTTATTTTTTCTAGTGGATTCATTACCAATACGGTTTTTAGCATGCTAACAATATTCTCTTATGTAACTAATTCCAAAAGAATATGCCTAGTTTAGGAAGAGGCAACCTTTATAATTTTAAGTATTACTAGGCGAAGGAAAAAAACTTTCGTGACACAGGCAGCTACGGAGCATTGTAAAGCACATAACCAGTATATCATAAGTTCTTCGTACAGAATCGATCAAATGAAATTTGAAGTTATACGTATAAAGCTAATAACTAAGTGAAATAAAGTGAATACCCACAATATTAAAACATACACAAACATGAAAACCTTTCATGTATAAAGAAGAAATAGGCTTTTTTTGAATAATAAAAAATAAAAAAAGATTATTTTAAACTGTAAATGACCCACTGCCAACACTTTGGCTGAATTAGTACAGGTTCTTCTGGGCTTAATTCTCATCAATAAGTATTGTTTTTCATGTTTCTTTGTTAAAATATAAGAATACATATATATGAGATTATGCGAAATTGACTTGCATTTACGATAAACCACTTCAAGCACTGTGATGGAATTTCATTAACATTAATACTTACAAACCTTTGTCCCTTGCTGTGTTTATACAATATGACTGATAAAGCGGTGGTCAGGATTTACATGCTTTTAAAAAAATTTTACATAAGTGTTTTTACATGAGAAGTACTTTTAAATAAGAAGTACTTTAAATAAGAAGAAATAAAAAGGACCTGTGCCTTAGGGACAGGTCCATTTGCCCGCCTGCCCAATGGAGGTCATATAAATGATACTCATGTGTGATCAGGCATGGTCTTCAAGTAGAATGGTGTAAATTTAACATTATTTTACTTAAATCATATTTTTTACTTTTATTCTATTAAGGAACATTTGATTTTTATTGTTTAATGTGATTTTACATCTCCTCTCACCCCGTAATCTCTTTTTTTCTCATACTCAAGTTGAGTTCACTCACTAATCTCGCTTGCTACCATTGACAATTCCTTTCAGAGTTCATCCTTGGTGCTCACTAGCGTTGTCCCTTCCAAGTATTCTCTTTTGTCTTTTCATACGTGCTGTGCATTTTTTTTTAGTTATCTCCCTTCTTATTCATAAGATTCATAATTTTTTGCTGCTTCTTTATTTTTCCTTGAAGTGCTTGGTAGTTCTTTTTTCCACCGGACTCCCAGTGTTTTCCATGTGCATGCTCATGCATTGGCATTCTGATTAAGGTTATGTATTGATTTCACCGGGTAGTACATCACTACAGTGAAAAGCGAGTTGGATAGCAAGTGTTCCCAAAGCATTTTACAAAATGTGTTACTCCTTGAAATACATTCATTTACAGCAATTTTGTTTGTGCCAGTATTCTGTATCCCAAACTATAAAATACCTAGGCTTATGAAACAGAAATAATATTGATAATTAAAGGAATAAAGTTAAATCTCAGTAATATTTTACTATATTAAAACATGCATCGCTTTTTCCCAATATGTATATATTATAAAATTTGCCCTGGGACGAAGTTATTCTTAACTTTTCCCCTAAATATTGAGTAGTTTATACATTGATAAGATTCAGAGATAGAAATTTGCATAGATTAGATAAATTTTGAACTACTTTCCGTCATTGTTGCTCAATCATGGTTTATTTTCTTTTTTATATTTTGAATACTTTTTACATTTAAAGTTGCATGTGGAATCGTTCTTTTTTTTGGTTGTCATTTTTTGGTAGTGCACACATACCCCCCTCTTTTTTTCTTTACTTTAAAGAACTGTAGTTTTATTTTTCCTCCAGTGCTTTGTTTTGCATTTTTGCATATCCAACTCTGTTCCCTTTTTCGTCATTCTCAAATGGAGAAATTTATGATTGGCAAAGACATAAGGAGTCATGGGACTGGAATACTATCTATTTTTGAGCTGGTGGGATGTTTTGAGGTTTTATTTAGCATATTTACTACACAATTCTTGAGACGGCTTTCTCTGGGTGTGGGTGTTGAAATGATACTGTGAACAGAATTGGATGATTAATTTAAAAATGGAATTTCCTATCCATTCAATGCTAATTTGGCATAGGTATAGTAAGAAAAAATGTTTGGGTATAAGTTTCAGAAAACTAAAAGTCCTTTTTAAAAAAGATTTTATTCATTTATTTTTAGAGAGAGGGGAAGGGAAGGGAGGGAGAGAAACATCAATGTGTGGTTGCCTCTCATGTACCCCCCCTCAGGGGACCTGACCCGCAACTCAGGCATGTGCCCTGACTGGGAATCGAACCAGCAACCCCTTGGTTTGCAGGCCAGCACCCAATCCACTAAGCCACACCAGTCAGGACTAAAAGTCCTTTATTAATATAAGTAATATGATTATGGGGATATGAGGGAAATGAGCTACTCCTATGCAGCTGTTAATACAATGTTTATCTTTCACTAATATGGTTTTGACAATAGTTATTATATAAAGATGCTAGATAATATAAGAAAAGGGATGGCTTCTACTTTCTAATGGAACTGTTGGTTCAAAATCATTTACATGTAATTTGTTTTCTATCAATCAGCACAATTCTTTTCTCTGTGACAACCTGGAGCAGGACAATTGTCTTTTTGACATTTCTAAACTTCAGATATTTGCATATAATTCTTTTTCTTCCACAGGCTCCTCATTTTAATAAACATTTCCTCATTGCCTTTATTCCTCTATGACCCTTAATTTGTAATTTATAGTGATACCCACATATGTGTATAAATTAAAATGTGCTTATGCAATATTGTATTAGCATACTAAATGCCTTTCAATACTTTGGTATCACAAAACAAGTTCTACTTCATATTCATTTATTGATAATCTCCTTTCTGAGAGACATAATCTAATTTAATTTTTTTATGCTTCCCTTCCCGTCCCTTCCTGTGCTGTGTAAGCAATGGGTCTTTTAGAATTATAAGATTTTATTTACTTTTAGAGAGAGGGGGAGGGAGGGGGGAAGTAGGGAGAGAAGAATGTGAGACAGAAACATGCATTGCTTTCTTCTGCTATGCACCTGACCAGGGACCCAACAGGGAATCAAGTGCCCGACCTTTCACTTTGTGGGACGACGCCCAACCACCTGAGCCACACCGGTCAGGGCAGGGTCGTTTAGATTTAAATGAGGTAAAACAGTGCAGTATTTATTTAGCTCAGTGTCTATCACAACGCAGATACTCAACGAATGTTAGTTATTAGTATTACTACTATAATTATTATTTGTCAATCCTGACCTACTCTCTTACAAACATTTACAATGAAATGATGTCAGTTAATTTAACATGCATATCAGGATTCTACAATGAAACGTCTATAAAGGCAGGGTCTTTGCCTGCAGTGTTCATTCCCAAATCGCCAATATCTATACAAGTTCTGGCTTATAAATAGTATGTATTTCATATCTGGTGAATGGATTCATAAAATCTGTGTAGCATGTGTAATTTTATTATTTTTAAAACAAAAAATGTTTTTATTCATTGCATCATGAAATAAGACAACCCATAAGAACTGAACCAGGATAAATAATGCTGTTATAAAATTTACATTTCTTGCATCCATTTTAAGGAAAGTAGTACCTATTAGGGCTTTTCTAGATCTTATAAACTAATTTCAGTAAACATTTTTTTAAATAGTAAACAGCAATCAACATGTATTTTCAAACTATGCTAAGGAGGAGTTGGAAAGGCAGCTATAAACTCTATAATAATAACAACTGGCAGGATTAGGGCTGTTTTGTTAAGAATGTTAAGGTGTTGCCCTGGCTGATGTGGCTCAGTTGGTTGGAGCATCCGATAACTGAAAGGTTGCAGGTTCGATTCCAGTCAGGGCACCTACCTAGGTTTCAGGTTCCATCCCTGGTGTAGGAGCCTACAATCACAGGTCCGAGCACTTGTGGGAGGCAACCAATCGATGCTTCTCTCTTGCATCGATGTTTCTCTCTCCTTTCCTCTCTCTTTCTAAAGAAAAAAAAGTAATGACAAAATGTCCTCTGGTGAGGATTTAAAAAAAAAAGAGTATTACGATGTTAAGAACCACATGTCTATTTTACCTGTTACATCAGTAGCACGTATAATTTTACATCTCAAATGAGTGACTTCAAGTTTCTGATGACACGCCAGTTCCCCTCCTGCACCCATGATGCAGAGACACAAGGACTCCACGACATAACTGGTGACATCTTTGTAAGAGAGAGTTAGCTGAAAAGATGAATTTGCCAAATTAATGGGCGCCCGTGTACTAGTTACATTAATTATCTTCAATGACTTCATAGATCTGCTTAACTATGTTTTAAAATAATAGATTTAGGTAAAAAACTAAAGAATCTCTGAACAATACAGCAAAATAGATTGTAAGGAAGCTGTCGGTGTTGTCAGGCTCAGGATTTCTAATAAATACTGTTTTCCTTATGAGAATTTTATTATTATTTTTATTATTATTAATTGATTTTGTAAACATAGACACATTAAAGATTAGTTGGAGCATACATTTAAAAGTATGGCTGACTAGAGTGACCTATTAACTCTATGCCAAGTGTGATTTTCTAAGTTCTTTTTTGTTCTGATATTTTGATGGTTCTTTGAAATATTAATTACAGTAAGGTTTTCACTTAGCTTCTTTTTAAACCTTAGTCATTTATTTTCAGTCGATGTTAAAGCAACATGGTATCTTGATGCTTTCATTCACGTTGATAAAATTGCTTCTCCAAGAGAAAGCAATTGTCTCTGCCTTGTAGGAGATGGTAGACAATATCAGTTGAATTGAGAAACCTAAAATCACTTTTAGATGCTTTAGAGTCTAGCAAATTTAAGGGGTTTCAATTATGGCCAAATGCTTTGTTTAAGATTCTTTCATGACCTTGACAACAACCATTCTCAAAAGATCAATGGTGGGTTGCGCCACATAAAATTGTCCATTTTTGCTTTTTAATATATATATACTTAACTGAAAATTTAATAACAATCATCATGGTATTAACGTTAGAAAATGAGGAAGCAGGCTCAGTGAAATCATGAACTTTCTGGTATCACTTCACTTTGTGGCGGAGTGGTTACCAAGCTTCCACCATGGCTGCTCCTGTCCTCAATGCATTCGGTTCCCTGACACCCTTCACTCTTGGTGCTTCAGGCCGCACCTTCCACAAGAAGCCTCCTGCCTTCCAGGGAGGGGAGAAGGCTGCCCCCTGCAACGCACCTGTCATAGTCCAGGGCGGTTGCTTATTAACGTGCCTCCTCAGCTAGACTGTGGGCTCTGGGAGGGCACCACGGGGACCCTGTATGACCACCTGTGTGCTGCTGTATCCCCACATCTGGCTCAGAATGAATGAGCACTCAGTCAACACATGGAGTGAACGGAGTAAGGAAGGAAGGCGATGTTCTTAAAGAACCAGGAAAAAACAAGATTTTAGGGAGTGGAGTGAAGGTTGTCTATGTATGATTGTCTCCTAAGAAAGATGAAGTTGGACTCCACACCCACCTGAGCTTGGCCTGAGAGCTTAATGCTGGGAAAGGGGGCAGGGGAAGGCACAGCCTCCTGGAGGCCAAGGAGGCACCAAGCCAGGAGGCCGCCCTACCAACACATCTGTTAAGGAGCAAAGAAGGCTGAGAGGGAACATGGGAAAGAGGGCAGAGGGAAGGCTTAACCAGCACTCCAGCTGCCTGAGGCTTCTGCGAAGACTGTATAGTTCTGACTCTCTAACCTCAGCTTGTGGAAGCAAGACCCTGCATGAAGACAGTGGAAATGGGTTTTCTTTTAATTTTGCCATCAGAGTTAGGCAAATCCCTTTATTTCCCTGGGTCTGTTTCCTCATGCAGAATGAAGATTGTGGCCCATGTCTCGGTTCTGTTCCCAGTGACACTGGGCAGCTGTGAGTCAGTTACATATCCTCCGGCGCCTCCACATTGCTGCAGCAGCCCTGTGGACAGCAGCCCTCCCGTTGAGTGTTGGTTTGTTGGTGTGAAGCCAAAGCTGCGAATGCGGTTTCCTAACCCTTCCCAGCTCTCCTGGCACCTGGACCTCATCTGTAAAGGGACATAATACCCCTCTAGCTGTAGAGGATCAAGTCCAGGGCCCAAACGGGGCCCCACCAGATATCAGTTTCCTCCTGCCTCTGACATCCCATGAGAGCCACAAACCTATGTGGACTTAGACAAGTTCTCACGTCATTCTTTCATTAAGCTACAGATGTTTACCAAATGGGCTTTAAGCTCTTTGACAACCACTGGGCGTTAGAGTAGGGAGAGTCCACGGAGATAGTGCCTTCTGACTAGGAAACAGAGACCCGGAGAAATCTGAGCCCTCCTCGAGACCTCAGCCAGCGAACACCAAGGCTCTGCCCTGCGCTCTCCCCGGAACAGCACACCCGCAAAGGGGCAGCCCGGCTGGTTCCTCCATTCTTCCTCTGCAGTAAATCTGCCAGGAACCTTCACATTGGTTCTTTTGTTTAGCCTCCCTAGACCTCACACCTGCACCTTTCCACTGGACAGAGGAGGCCAAGATCAAGTCTACACATGTAGCTGCAGCAACATTGGACAGTGCCCCTCTCGGTCCAGCAGCCTCTGGCTGTGAAGTCATGTCCATGACTTCCACGATGTCCATGAACTTTGACCCAGAGAGCAGGAGAGCTGCTTCAGCCGAAGTCTGGGGATGGTCCTCGTTGGCCGAGTTTCAGTTTGACTCAAACACTTCCTACAACAAACCTAACAAAAGACACATCTGGCCAGATCCCTTAGCAGCACCTTAGCTTCATGAGCCTTTCCAAAGGCACACACCTTTCCCCCACCCAGCCAAGCCAGGTAAAGTGGACACTGCCTGAATCACACTGGCGGTGACCCCAACTTACAGTTCACATGTCCTCTTCTTCATCCTGAGACTTTGTGAAGGTACCATCTTGCCCAGGGATAATACTTGTAGCCTTATAAAGAAATTCCTCCTATTCTCCCACCCCTCACCCCACCAGGGACCAATTCCCCAAAGGCATACTCACAGTTTGCAAAAGAATTCCTACAGAACATGTGAGCTCCCCTACCCCCTACTCCTGGAGCCCCAGCATCAAGTGCTACCCCAGCACATGCGCACTCAGCATGGTTATGAATGGAATTCTTTCTTGGGGTCTCTAGTCCTATGAACCACAGCCTCGAGGGGAAGTCGCCTGTACACATGAAACACATAGGATATTCTGGGAACATCTCTGCAGAAGAATCACTCCAGCCAACGTGGGCCAGGGAAGAGGTCTCAGGGGAGAGCCTCCGGTGAATAAAGAACTGCTTCCGTGGGATCCCCACTCTCCGGTAACCGGTGAGGCCTGGGGCCATCAGTCCTTTCATTCGGGATGAAACCCCTCCACCTATGCGTGGGGAATGCCAGCTTGATACTGCACATACACTGATGTGTTTGTCAACCTTCCTAAGCACAGGGCTACTTGGTTCATGAAACACTTTGCCACTCACCTCTGGTTTCCCAACCTGAGCCTCCCAGCTTCTGTGACGAGGCAGGTCACCAGATGGACACAGAAGGGACTGTGGACCCCTAGGGGCCTGGATCTTAGTGGGGAAGTTGGAAATTGAAAGCCATTGGAATGTGCTTTGGGTTAGAAGTGACCTCGAAAACACAGGCAGGCAGCAGAGAACTGCAGTCTGCAGACACCTGGGGCTCTGCCTGAGAAACAAGAGCCCAACGGGCTATAGTTCGCTCGAACTGGAGATCTGATGGGCGCACCCCTCCCCTTTCCCGCGAGCAGCAAAATTTAGGAAACTCCATTGCCAAGAGCGGCTGCAAAAGGGCGTAAGGCACGGAATTTTGCTTCATTAAGTGTGCAGAGAGAGAGAAAAAATGCAGAAACAGACTAAGATACAGAAAGAGAAGTGGTGGCTGCCAGAGCAGAGTGAGGCTGGAGCACTGGGTGAAAAGCGGTGAAGGGACTAAGATGCACAAATTGATAGTTACAAAATAGCCATGGGGAAGTCAGTAAAGCATAGGAAGTACAGTCAATAATATTGTGTTAGCCATGTATGGTGCCAGTGGCATGCTGGAAATATCGAGGGGAATACTATGTAGAGAATATGATTGTCTAACCATGCAGTTCAACCAATAGGAAGGGAGGGAGGAGGGAGGCAGTCTATGATTGGTGGAGATGCAGGAAGGCCAGCCAGCAGCAGCCTGCAGTGGCTGGCTATCTGGCCCTATCTGATGAACTTCAAAGACAGGGGTTTTCTCTTGACCTTACTGGTTTGTCTTTACCTGTTTTGGAGAAGGGGTGTGGGGAAGGCAGGCCTACCAAGAGCAGACAGGCAGCAAAGCCTGCTGCCTCTGACAATGCCCTTAGCAGAGGAATTGAGGCTTATGAGTTTTACTTACCGTACTCCCTGAGAAAGAAGGTACCTAACTGGTCCTACAGGCTCTTCAATCTGGTTGTCCATTGGTTGCTTAGGAAACACTTATGAAATTATGGGTAATTGGACTTCACCCCACACCAATTAATCAGTCTCTGAATAGTTTGTTTCTGTTTGTTTTAAAGTTCTCCATGTAATTCTACAGTGCAGTTAAGGTTAAGAAAACTTCTGTATGAAACTATCAAGCTCCAAGAATTCCAAGCTGACTAGATACAGCTTGAACTGGAACTGGACAGGCCTGTTCTAACAGCACGCAGGCTGAGCATCCCTTCCCAGCATGGCCCAGACCAGGTACACTGCTGTCCCACAGGGCACTGAGCAAGTACTTCAAGTACTTGGTTCCACATCATCTCCCAGGAGGCACCTGTGGTTTTCGCAGGGACCAGGAACTAGACTGGTGGGCGCTTCAGTCTGGAAGGGTCAGGCTCAGGAAGGAACACTGTGATCACAGGGCTGCCGCCTCCTTGCAGGACCGGGACCAGCACCCGGATCCTGCCCTCGCTGGCCCTGCTTGGCATGGAAGGGGCTCAAGGACATTCACACAAGGAGGTAGTTGTGGTCATTAAAAGAAAATAAGGTGTTTTTCATGCTTTCTCTTTTTCTATTTCTTGTGAATCCCAATGAGACAAATTGCTGTCTCACTGTTTCTACGAAGTTGGGTGGAGACCAGCAAAAAGTATTTTGAGCAAAAGGCCAGTACAGCTATGCTGCAGTCAGTATTACCAGTAGCCATTATGTTACATTCCTGAGAACTGGGGGAAAGAAAATACTTTGTGATGTGATTCAGGAATACATTTTTTAATAGATTAGAGATGAGGACTAACACTGCCTCCCTTTCTCTGTAACTACCTTCTCCTACCTGGCAGCCAAAATTTCCCACAGATTGGTTCTTACAAGGAATGACACACAGATCTTTGGAAATTGATACCAATGGTATAACATTAAACCCACTCCCAACAGCTCAGGGCAACATCAGTACAGAAGTGCTGCACAGAATTACTGGTTAGAATGGGAAGACTATTAGATACCAGCCAATCCCAGGATGACTTCGTCCACCTGAACATTTTAACATAGGAGTCAGCAACTTTCTCTGTAAGGAACCAGATCATAAGGATTGTGGGCCACAGACCCCCTGTCCCAACTACTCATCCCTGCCGTTGTGGTCCAAAAGCAGCCGCAGACAACATGCAAGCAAAGCTGTATGGGTCTGTCTTGCAATATAATATTAACTTACAAAAAGAGGCAGGCTGGATTTGGTGGTTTGCTGACCCCTGTTCTAACAGACACTATCTATCTATCCGTGTATATATGTATATTTAAAGATTTTATTTTTCGACAGAGGGGAATGGAGGGAGAAAGAGAAAGAAACATCAATGTGTTGTTGCCTCTTGCGCACCCCCTACTGGGCACCCGGCCCACAACCCAGGCATGTGCCCTGACTGGGAATCAAGCTGGTGACCCTTCGGTTTGCAGGCTGGCTGGTGCTCAATCTACTGAGTCACAACAGCCAGGGCACGCTATCTGTATTTTGAGTATCTATTTGCATTTGCAAACACAGATTCAATAGATTGAACTGACATTTAATGGGTGACAAATAAAGAATAAGGAATGACATGGTAAAAGACGGGTAAGGATTTAATGACAAATATTCCATATTGGTTTGCTTGAACACCAGAATGCTGTCCAGGGAACCATCATTAAATAAAACAACCTGAAAACACGGCAAATCTCACATACACAAGCACACACACACAAAACCTGTTACTTTCAGGGTCATTAAATTATTCACTATTTTAACAAACAGCTGTAAAATAACATTACAGTGAAGGAAAGTGTGCACAAACTTCAGCAACATAGTTTGGATTGTCTATGAACACAGGTCCCTAATTTGTACTTTTTCACATATGTACAGCCTCTTGATCTCGAAGAGACCACATGGCTCAAGGGGTTAACTTGTCATCTTCTCCTCCCCAAATGGGAGCTCAAGATTGAAGCAAGCCACTTAACCTATTTAATCTGCTCCAGATCTTGCTCAGGAAAGGGCAGCCTGCGCTTGACCAAACTCCCAGGAAACAAATGATACACTTGTCTCCACCTTCATTAATGAGTTGGGAGGAGTCTTCAGATGAACATTTGTAAGGGTGAACCACAGTTAACAGGGTTTGCTTGAGAAATATCATCCTAAAATTAAATACAAGAAACGCAGATATGTTCCCTGAAGAATTGTGAGAAAAATGGAATCACATTTTAGATGCACCGTAAGAGTGGGTGTGGCTGGTTGGTCTGTTTCCTTCCGCCAAGGGGTTTGTTCACGGAGCGGATACTGAAGTGGAAGCTGACTCTGATCCACTGTAACAGGAAGAACCAGAGAGGTCAATGAACTCCAAAGATGTCCACTACCTCTAAATTCCTTTCCATTACTTCAGTCTCCCCTCCCTGTTGAACCCTTTCTCAAAAGCTGCTAATATGTAATGTATTTGATGCAGATGAGACTGTGCGATGGTCGAACCATGGCAGTAAAAGGCCAACTAATCCATCAAGTGGATGGTCAACCCATGAAGAATCCAAAGTTCAATGACATGTCATAGGCACAGACTTGAGAGAACTTAGAACAGCTGGAAGAGGTAGATGTGCATGGAAAAAAAACAAAGGAATAAGATTACCTACAAAAGGGCTACATTATTTTCAGGTGAGTCCCATACACTTCGTATTCAGACTATAAAATTCAGAATAAAGGATGGACACTTGCTTTGCTCATATGACTCTCAACTAAAAGAAAATTTTTAAAAAATTAGTGTCTTCCAAAACTACCTCTATTTTGAAAATCTATTTGCATTTCTGAATAACAAGTCTGATTAAGAGGGCAAGATTAACAAGCATTATACAAGCCCATAATTTTCCGTATTTTTAAAGTGTTTTTATAATGACAAAAACATGCTTTCCTACAGCCCCCAAAGAGGTCCTTTGCTAGACTATAATGGATCAAATATAAATTACTGGCATCCCCATAAAATTTGCTAAATTGTAAAAACAACCTTGTAGTTGTCTTTTTTCCCTTCACATGTGCCCAACAATTTATGAAGATGCTTCCATAAAAAGCACAGGGTAACAATCACTAGCGAATAAAACAGGCTGCTTTCCACAACTCTAACGTCTAAAGGCTAGCCTAGGTGAGGGGTTTCAGCACAGGTAACTGAAACCTATACAAGAGTCATCTAACTACAGCCCCCTAATAGAAATGTAACATACCTAGGACACCCTAATTATGTGACAAAGACCAGCTTTGTCAACAAGGACATCTTTGGCCCTTCTAGACTAGCCTTAAAATTTCCATCAAGCATATGAATTTTCAGTGTCCTTGGCTTCTTATACAAATTGCAACAGGTAAGTCATCCTAGCAGCTGAGCTGGAGAGCACAACAGGTCAGGCCGCACCTACCCACGCCATCGCAGCCTCTCCTCAGAAGGGCATTCAGCACTCCCACCCCCAGGCCTTCCCTAAGACAAGGGTCATAATACTGATCTACCTCACAAAGGTGTGAGAAACAACTAACAATCGTTAAAAAGCATAAAGCACTTTACAAATATAAAAGTGCTAGTTTGGCATTTCCAGAACCAGAAAACATTCATCGCTTGTGCTATTTGGCAATTTTGCATTTACACCTCGCCTTGCTTGTGTCCTTCTTGTATAAAGCCTGGAGCTTTCTATCGTGCCTCCCTGTGCAGGAAAAACAAGTTTCTACTCAGACCAGAGCCCAAATTAATAGGGGTGGAGGTGGGGCGTCCATGATTTCCCCCATCGCTATGGAGGAGGAGGGGTGCAAGATACAACACAAAAGCAAATGAGACAAAGGAGACTTGTACCCCAGTATGCGAACTTCACTTTCCTGTGTTTTTCTCACATAAGGCCAGCAAAACTTTTGACCTGGCTGACCTTTGTAGCAGGTCATTGGGTCAACTGTTGATGGTCTGAGGTTCACTTGAAATGAGCATCCAGCTGACCTGGGAAAGGAAAAGTCACACAGAGCTGGGATTGTTCCATTTCCCTGCACATAAAAGATCACAAGTGAGACCTGAAGGAAACATGGATCCGGGCACACACCTGACACTGGGGGCCAGGGTCTGCTCGCCCAAACCGATCACCTTGCCCTGGCATGAAGCTGAAACATTTCAAAGGAAGTAGCAACGAACCAGGGGTGGGACCAGGGCATCCTACACCTGACAACCAGTTATGAATGAATATCTAAGTTTTACCTTTGAAATGAGGGTGTGTAGCTTTTCTGCCCAGTATCCCCTGGATGCCTCAAAATAGCAGCTAACTGTGGCTCAGAGAAATGAAGAGCATACACTATGTCATCCCTTACAGGATTGGTTAGGTTCCTCTACTTTTCGTAGGACTATAGCTGATTTGGGGGGTGTGGGGGAGGGCAGGGCAAACGGTGGCTCAACACCTGGTGGGGCCAGGATAGAATCATCCACACTGGCTTTTTATTTTACCCTGTAACCCTCACTCCAACCACGCCCTCTCCCCTGATTCCCAGACAATCACAGCCCAACCCCCTCTATTCCTGCCATCCTGTTCCCTCCCCTACCACCTAACTCCCCTTCTTCAAGGTCCTCAAAGTGCCCACTCTGCTTCGACAGTGTGTTTGAGAAGTCAGCATGCTCAAGCACATCTCCCAAACATTTCTTCATTGGGGAGGAGGCAGGCAAAAATATAACACCCCAAAGAACACCTCTTAATCAACCCTCCCTTTCAGGACCCCCTAACACCAAAAGGTCCACAGTCACTCTCAGATTGTCCCTCCCACCCCTTCCCATTTCTTTCTATAGGGTCTGTCCCCAGGACATCTGGGTCCCAAATGCTCCCAGGAGATCAGCCTCCCTCAGGCCCAGCCCTAGCACAGGTGAAGCTTCTGATGCTGCGCAAGGTGCGTTTTGTAGCGGAAACCCTTGCCACAGCCCGCGCACTTGTGAGGCTTGTTGCCGGTGTGGATGCGGCGGTGGCGGATCAGGTGCGAGCTCTGGATGAAGCTCTTGCCGCACTCGATGCACGTGTAGGGTTTCTCGCCCGTGTGCGTGCGCTGGTGCTGCGTCAGCGTGGAGAAGTCACTGAAGCGCTTCTCGCACTGACTGCAGCGAAAGGGCTTCTCGCCAGTGTGCACACGCAGGTGGTTGACCAGGTGCGAGTTGCGGCCGAAGCCCTTGCCGCACTCCCGGCACACGTACGGCCGCTCGCCCGAGTGTGTGCGCTTGTGCGTGAAGAGGTGCGAGCTGACGCTGAAGGTCTCGCCGCACTCAGAGCACATGTAGGGCTTCTCGCCCGTGTGCACGCGCTGGTGCTTCACCAGGTCCGAGCGCCAGCTAAAACGCTTGCCACACTCGCCGCAGCCGTGCGGCTTCTCGCCGGTGTGGATGCGCTGGTGGTTAGCCAGGTGCGAGCGGCGCACGAAGCCCTTGCCGCACTCCCCGCAGGCGAACGGCCGCAGCGCGGCGGGTCCCGCACCGCTGGCCGCCGCATGCGCGCGCCGGTGGCTCAGCAGGTGCGAGCTGAGGCTGAAGGCCTCGCCGCACTCGGGGCACGGGTAGGGCTTCTCGCCCGTGTGCAGCCGCCGGTGCTTGAGCAGGTCCGCACGCCAACTGAAGCTCTTGCCACAGTCGGCACACAGGTTGGGCCGCTCACCGGTGTGCAGGCGCAAGTGGTTGGTCAGGTACGTGTTGCGGCTGAAGCCCTTTCCGCACTCTCCGCAGCGGAACGGCTTCTCGCGCGGGGGCCGGGCCAGCGCAGGCCCCGCCCCGAAGCTCCCGGCCACGCCCACCACCTCGTCGCACTCGCCCGCCAGGCCGAAGGGTTCTAGGCTGGCTGCTGCAGCTGCCTCCGCCAGGCGGTGGATGCCCTGGTGCTGCAGGAAGGCGGCACCCGGGCTGAAGCTCTCTCCACAGTCGGGGCAGATGGTGGGCGAATCCATGATGCTCACCATCAGGCTGTCCAGCTCCCCGAGGTCCATTGCCATAGGGTGGTGGAGACGTCGGAAGCGGCGGTGGGCCGGTTTGTCACCTCGGTGCCGACTCCCCAGGGAGAGGTGCCGCCTCCAGGGAAGCACGGGCCGGGGTGGCTGCTCCTCTTCCTCCTCCAGCCGGTTCTCACAGGCGCTCTCCTCCTCCTCTTCCCTGGGACTCCGGGATATGCTCTCGGACACAGACAGTCCTGGGAATACGGCCACCGCAGCTACACCGGACTGGTCATTCTCTTCCTCATGGAGAGCAACCCCTTCTTCCTCACTCAGCAGCCCCCCTGCAACAGTAAAAGGTGACAATGGGGTAGCTATAACTGGAGATCAAAAAGTAAACCCGAGAAGAGCGTGGGCTACGGTGTAATTAATCCCCTCCCCCGGGGTACTCTCAACCTCACTCTCCAAGATCCCCGAGATTCCACCTGGTGCCTCCTGGGGAAGAAAGTATGCTTTCTTTAAAAGTATACTTTTAAAGGAAAGTATGCTCTGAAACCTGGGCAAAGGTCAAGCACCTGCTCCCTGGGCTCACCAGTTCTTGGTAGTTACCTCTGGGCCCCGGCCCCATCCACCATCCCCAAGGCTTAACGCATTAGAACCCTCTGAAGGCTTGACAGTCTGCTGGAAGTGGTCAAGTCCGGGCCAGGTGGGATCTCAGAAGAGCTTTGCTCACTGTAAGAGTGACTCATGCCTTTCAGGGGCCTGGCCTCAAAAGATAAGACCACTCCAAGTCAACCACAAGAAAAGACCACCTGGCCTACCCAGGCCTAACCAGGCCCTGGCCTGATTTTTAAATCTGTGATTGGTCATTCTGGAACTGCTTAAAGTGGAACAATACACCAAACACAGCCTCAACGTAAGGGTTTCACTATGTAAGAGGGGTGAGGAAGATGTAGGAGGACAGGGGAAGTGAGCCCAGGGCCTAGAGCTACTGAGCCCAGCTTAAGAGGCTGATCCAGCACACACACCTATCTCTGGCTGCTATGTCCAAGCAGAGGGCCTTCCAGAAAGGCACTGGATATGAAAAAGCACATGCTTGTGTGCATGCATGGCTGGGGCCTGGGATGAGTTACAGGGGGAAGAATGTAATCTCCCAGTCCAGGCCATAAGGTGTTTCAGCTCATTTCTGTCCCTGAAGCATGCACAGAGCAGGCTAAAGTAAGGAAAGCCCGAACACAGCGCCAAACACTGATGGGGTCCCAGCATGCACTGTTTCCAGGAAAGGAGTAGCCAGAGCCGTTGGGCACTCAGAATTAGCCACATGAACCTGGGCAGGTCCCTCACCACTGAGTTTACTTATCTGCAAAAAGATGACAACAATGATTGTAAACATCTGAATACTTTGCTCGGTACTGCGCCTCGTAAGCCTTTACGTGATTCACCTAACTCTTCCAAGAGCCTCATGAGGTAGGTTCTAATATCATCCGTGTTCCCTCCTGTGTTGTTCCAAGCACTGATCTATCGCAGTATTCTGTGTAAAGTGCTGCGCCAGTGAGCACCCTCTTCACATGTTTACCAGAACAGGCCACCTCACACTGGACTGAAGAAAAGCATGTTTCTCAGGCTTACGATGGTACAGGGTCCACTTAATGGTCTCCTCTGGAGAGCTCCCTCACAAGAATGCTGCCCCGGTGACAACTGTGGAGGAGCTAGAAATAAATAAGTGGGGTGACTTCCCTGGAAACTCCAGCTGCCTCCTCACCTGTGCAGATGTCAGGCCCTAGTTCCCGCTCCTCGGAGTCCTCTCTTGGAGCTTCGTCCTGTGGGTTGGGGCCCATTTCCTGCTCCAGGTGGCCGCCTCTCTTGCCCGCATCCCGTGCATGAGAATCCATCTCTCTCTCTTCTAGGTCCCCTTCCCTGTCCTCAGAGTTCTCAAAATCGGAGCCCATCCCTGTGTCTTCTGAGTCCAGGGCTTCACACACACCCTGCGTGTCTTCTTGTTCCATCCGAGAGGAACAGGACAAGGGTGGTGACCAGGAATCCCTGCTCCAAACAAAACACACAGATAAAGGTCAGGTCAGTCTGGCCTTATTCCCTCACCATGTCTACCTTTGAATTCCAGTGGTATAGTCCAATAAAATGTAGAGTTCCAAGCTTCAGACGGCAAATCCCTGCTTCCCTTCCCGCTTTAAGGTTAACACTTCTGAGCGCAAAGGAGGCCTGGTCTGGGTGCCAGAGGAACAGTGGCAACTCAACCTGAGGCCATAGGCCAACTCTCGCTGGACCACACTTTGATCTGTTCCCATCTGTTTGGTGAATGATTCTATTAACATGGCTTTGTAGCTTTAACCAAGGAGGTAACAATGGTACCCTCATTTTACAGCTGAGAAAATGATGCTGAAAAAGAAGACCCACTAGCCCAAGGCTAACAAGTAAGCAGTACAGTGGGGTTCAAACCAATTTCGCTGCCTCAAAGTTCTTTCCTTACTCGTATTAAAGCTTGCCTTTAGGTCTACACAATTTGTATTGATCAATTACACCTCAGTGAAGCTGGAGTGGGGGTGGAGCCCTGCCATCAAGTCCATGGCAATCTTGTGAGGATTCTAGCTAATGATGAGTAGGACTCTAAGGACTCAGAGAAAAAGCACATTCAAGACACAAGAGTAACAGAAGCGTTGGCATACGAACTGCTGGTCTAAGACTGTGTCACCAGCAGCAGCACCAACCTGGCTCTGTGGTGAGGACCAAGCTTTCATAGGCCTGTGGGAGGTGGGTGGAATGGATGCAGGGACCCTCTCTATTAGAAGCCATCCCATTACGAAGTTCGCCTTATAATACATATACTTTAGTTGCTGAGAGTCCTTAACAAAGCACATGCCTGGCGTCATCAGTGACCCCTCTACAGAACGGGCCAACATGGGAACTGTAGAGAGAAAATGACCTCAGATTCCTAAATCTTTTGTAGACGTCAGTTTACATTTCAAATTTAAAGGGCCTCCTGCCAAGACTGAGCCGAGCAATGGAGCCAAAAATAATTTATGTCTGCCATCCATCACTCCCACAGCTTGGCTCAGAGCAGGGAAGCAGTTTATAGGTCAAGGATCTTGGATTAAGACTTAGAAGTGCCCAGCTCTCTGCCTCAGCAGCCCCCAAACAGAACTTACAAGAACATGGCTAAGCAGGACGCCCCCTTCCTTGGCCGGGAGCTTTTCCTGCTTCCACCGAGGAACTCCCCGAGGCAGCCCTGGCTCTCCAGAGTCTCAAAGTGGAGAGCAGGAGCCATTCTGGCCAGGCTAGCCTCACTCTGGAGCCCAAAGAAAGGCTACGAAAGTCTCACTGTTCCAGCGTCTTCTAAAGTGCGAGGTGGACAATGCTTCTCAACCCTCCTCACAGGGACAGGTCAGAGGGAAATGTTAAAGAGCACTTTGGAAAATATTGTGGCAAGAAATGGATCCTCCCGAGTTTTATAAATGTGGAATAAACATGTGATTTCTCATTTTAATGAGGAATACACACATTCTTTTTCTTGTTAAGTCCTGATACCATTCCAGCACACCTCAAAGACACACCGGTACCACCCTAATTTTTGGCCAACTTATTGCTCTAAAGAGCATTGTATACCCTTTCTCAGAGATGCCCCACTCCCTAGATCAGAGGGAAAACTCAAGCCCTTCTCTTAAACAGCATAGGAAAACAGTCCGTTAACAGTGTCCTGGGATGCCGCTGAGTTCCTTTAGAATACCTTGTTTAAAATGCCAGGCTTCTGCCCTGGCTGGTGTGGGTCAGTGGACTGAGTGCTGGCCTCCGAAAGAAAGAGTGGCCAGTTCAATTCCCAGTCAGGGCACATGCCTAGGTTGCAGGCTGAGTCCCCAGCAGGGGGCGTATGAGAAGTAAGCACACATTGATTAAAAAAAAAAAAAAAAAAAATGCCAGGCATCAAACACTCAGGATTAGGCTCTAGAAAATCCCATTAAAGCCATAGACCTTTTACAAGTTCTATCCTACAAAGGACTATTAACCCCAAGCCACTTCTACCCATCATGCTGTTGCCTCATGGAGCAACACACAAGTGCATTCCTTGAGTCTGCATTTATGATACGCCCCGAAGGTGAGGGGTGGAGAGAGAAGAGTGGGGTTTTCAAGCATGTTTTAAGACCTGTTGGTTTGCTAGTGGCTAAAAGCAGCGGAGGGGTAGGGGCAAAGTTAAAGGGGGCCTAATTAATGGTTTCTGCCAATCTAAGACCAGCAAGAAGGATTTTACATCAGCAAAGGAGTCAGACACGTGTTTCAGCAGTAACTCGTACAACCAAAATGGCAGATACGGAGCCCAGAACGGTACTGAAGTGACTGCAGCTCTCTATCCTGCAAGGCAGGGTTTTGGGGTCCACCCCGGGAAACAGGAAATCTTAAGGTTCTGCTCTAAGCCCGTTCGAGAGGGGCAGAGCACCTTCTTAGAAAGCACTTCAGATGCAGAAACAGAGTAAGAGGACTTTCTGATTTATGCTTTCTTGGGAACTGAGACATAATTCATACCAGAGATGCTAAATAAAGAAACATGGTTTTTCTGGATTTAAAGGGGCAGTGGGGAGAAAGGAAGAATCTGAGTCTCCCATTTAGGGCGGGCATATTCAAGCTCACAGTGCTGCCACACTCAGGATTGAGGAGGGTCCGAGCTCCCAAAGGGAGCCTGTCTCTAGCCTCATTCTCCCAGGGAGAGGCAGGGTCAGGTTAGATCTGAAAAGAGGAGGAAGTTCCTGTCACCAGAGAGACAACCTCCATTCAAATTTATTCTCAAATGCATTACATTCGTGCAAGACTGGAAATCTGTGTGCCCCACAATGCAGACTCAGTTCCACTCACACCCTTACACCTTCGGGTTCTGGGCAGCTATCAAGTAACGAACAAGGCTACGCAGAAGCAAGGAAGGCAGTCAACCAACCGTGTACCATGAGATGGAAACTGGTTGGTTTAAAATCAGTCTCGCTGAGTTGATTGGTATATGCGCATTAGCATATGTATTTGTACATATAGACACAGATTCAGAGAGGAAACCGAGAGGATGATTGAAATGTTAATCAAACATCTCTTGGTCACTTCTAGGAGCTTTGTATCATTTCATCTAAACAATTCCCCAAAGAGACAGGGTATTTTTTCTAATTTAAGAGATGAGGAAACAGGCAGAGAAGTTTTGTGGGTAGCTAAGGTCACCCAATCTTAAGCAGCAGGGCAGGGGCCCGGTCAGACCCCCGTGCTCCCGCCCCAGTGCCTGCATTCTCGCCCAGAAGCTGGCGTGCTGCTGGGGCAGCTTTCTCTTCTTTGTGAACATCTGTGTATTCTTCCATAAAGATGTATTGTTAATCAGCCAACTTGGTTTTCAGCCTGACAAAACACATTCAAGGAAAACTTATGATTCTTCTAGAAGCAACAGAAAGGAAGACAAGGACGAGACATGATTACCTCAGCTTCGATGACTTAATTTCAGAAACATTATCTAGACACTGTGCCTGCCAGTCAACAGATATCTAAGCACATTTTGTCCCAACTCCTTTCCCATTCATTCTCAAAATAAAAACTAGCAACATGTTTTCTTAAGTAAGGCCAGGGTTGGATCATGAGTGGGCGGCAGGGCCTTGTGACAACCTTGTGGCTGGACCGGCTTGATTCAAACCCTCTGCCCTCAGTCAGCCACTTCACTCTGTGCAAGTGGCTTGCCTCGCTGAACCTCAGAGTCTGCATCCACACAGACCAGCATGCTGCCACTGACCACATAAGATTGTTGGAAAAGCAGCTGGCAGGTAGTGGAGACACACTAATTGGTAGTTACAAAACTTAAGCCAACCTCTTGATTTAGGAAATCACACACACACATGCACACATGCACACACAGTTCTAAATTGAGGGTCACAGCTATATTCACCAAGAATGGCCTTTGGCCAGTACAAGCAGAGCTTGCTCTGGCCTGGCTGCTAAAGACTCTATTAATGAGTAACCCGCCTTGTGGACACAAGAACCAGGCAGAGGCTAGCTTCTCGGGGAGCTGGGGTGAAGGAAAACTGGCTCAGCTTCATATGGTTTGGAGATGTCGATAACCCATCCTGTACACAGGAAGTATGCATCTACAGTTAATGAGGGGGATGGGTCAACAAACCTGACTTTTACTCTCTGCAAGGGAGCTCTTCTCCCTAGTCAGGAGGGATAGAAGTGTAAGGGGAAAAACAACAGAGGCAATGGTGGGAGCAGTCAGGTAGACAAGATTAATTCTGCATCAACCTCTGCATTAACAGCAATAGACGATGGCCCTGTTTTTTGACCAGCACAGCTGCTGTGCTGTGACTTTGAGTCTGTCCCCTCTGGGCTTTTTCTGTTCAGTGAGGAGGTTGGGTCTGAGTGTACGTGGGTCCTCTTCTAGTTTGTCGTATGACAGGCAGGTCAGGTCATCCAGCGAAGCAGCATTCTCAGCAGCAGCTTGCTCACTCAGCGGGCGCTCACTCCGCAGCACGCTGTTAGCTGCCCAAACACCCACCGCCACCACCGCCGCCGCTGCCAAACCTCTCTCTTGATGCAGGTTATTTCGGGGTGGGATCAGCCAACTCTGCCAAGACTGCTCAAATCCTAGCTTTCAGAACTTGCAATATTTTCATGTCCCTTCTTCTCACCCCATAGCCCCCAACTCAAAAAACAAAATGTAATGTTTATTACCGTGTAAAGCCACCAGGAAAATGCTTAAGTGCATTCTAGACAAACTCGACCCCATCTGAAAGACTCATCAGATCAGCTTGGAGATCCTGCTACAGAGTGGAAGTAAATGTGATAAGGCATGATGGAAAGAAGGAAGGGGGAGGGGACGAGGTGGGGAAAGAGGAAGTGAAGCGAGCAGCAGGGTGGGCACTGGAACATAACCTGGGTCTAGTGGTGCATCCTCCCAATACCCCACTAAGGTTCCCTGAAAAATCTGGGCCTTCCCAACAGCAAGAGCCCCCATCACTTTATGGATTTGCTCTCAATTCCTGCGAAGGGGTTGAGGCAGAGAAGCACACACCTCTCCCCCACCTTCCTAAAAGAGATCCCACTGGCTGGGTTTCCTGGTGGTACAGGATCCCACACTGTCACTCGACCTTCGGGCTGGGGTGCTGCTGTGGCCAGTCACCCACTGGAGCAGCCAGGGCAGCTGACACAGCACTTGAGCAAGTGTCTCTCATTTGCATCCAATATTTCAGTAAGGGTCACCCACCCTGTTTTACATGTGAAGAAAACTGAGGTTCTGCAAGGTGAGCACAGTTCCCAGATAAAGTCAGGACTCAAATGGGCATTTCTGGGCTCCCTGCCATCCCATTTCCTATTCCTCTGGCTCCTCAGGGCAGAAGAGGCAGGGAACTTCACAAGGAGGAGGACAGGAGCGACCACCTGGCAGGCCTGCCTTCCTCAGGCTTCCTCCTGTGAGAGGAGAGAGCCTGTGCCCTGAGTGAAAACCTCTCCCACCCACCCCCTACCCTCTTCCCCTCCAGCCCTGGAGGTGCGGAGGTGCAGGGGAGTCATTTGCCAAGGCCACTGCCAGGTGGCCTTGAGCCAGGCCTGTGGTGTGGGGCTTTCATGTCAGGGGAAGGAAGCGGTCAGGCTGCTGGCCTGGAGCAGCTCCCTCTCCGCCTCCTTGGGCTGCAGTTCCTTTCCTGTCCCCCTGTCCTCTTGCGGGTCCCGCCTTACCTCCCCGCCCCCGCTGCCGCAGGCCCAGGCTGCCCTGCTCACTTCCCACGCCCCCTGTGCACCACGCTCTCCCAAGGGAGGGTTTCTATAGCGGAGGCCAGGCCAGGCCACCCCCCACCGGGTAGACGACTGGAAAACAATTTCAGTCTGTGATTCCAAAGGCTGAACTCATGACCACAACCAGGGGCTAACCAGGGATTCCAGGGGGTTAATCATTTGTCAGTCTTCAGCACCAAAGGGGCAAATAGTCAATCTGCCTCTCAGGGAATAAGGCCATCAGGGTCCTCCCGCACTCTGACCAGAGAGAACCCTGAGGGCAAAGAAACCCAGCTCGCCTATTTGCAGGGGATGCCTCCAGGTGCAAGGAGAAGGTGTCTGCATCCCAGGGGACAGCGGACTTCCTCAGTCCGGCACCCAGACTGTCCAACCCAAAATGCCAGCCTCCCAACTGGCAGACAGCTGCATGAGGTGAACCTGAATTTCAGACAGAGAAGGCAAAAAAATTCCTGCAGCTAAGGAATAACCACTCATCAGACAGGAGAAGCTAAAATGGTGTGGTCTCCTCCTCACAGTGACTACGTTTTCACCTGGGGAGGAAAGCCCAAGTGGAAAAAAGACAAAGGATCAAAAGGAAGGCAACTTACGACCCCATTGGCCAGAGCTAGTCTGAGACGCCTTCCAATCTCAGTGGTCAAGAATAGCTCAATGTCCTTGGGGTCAGGCATTTCCTGTCTGCTGGTTGGGCTAGAACCCCTTGGTGTAGCCATAGGGCCTTGGCTTGTCACAGCTGCCAAGCAAGCCTTCACCACCACCCCACTCCTCCTGCACAAAGTAAGACTTGTCGTGATGCAGGGAAGAGTCTGAGAACCATGCGAGTTAGACCATCTGCCCTTAGGTGAGAAGGCACAAAGGCTAGCAGGGGTGTGCAGCCTGCAGCCTGTGGGACACATGCAGGCCTGGATGGCTGTGAATGTGGTCCAACACAAAATCATAAATTTACTTAAAACATCATGAGATTATTTTTGTGATAACATCTTGCAGTGCGTTTAATGTGTGGCCCAAGATAACTCTTCCTCCTGCAGTGTGGCCCAGAGAGGCCAAAGGCTGGACACCCCTGAAGGTTTTCATGCAGGCATTTACTCCTCCATATTTCACAGCTCAGTCATTAGGATGTTCTACCTGATGCACAGAGAATCCGTGCTCGTGATTCCCATCTCACGCCCCTCCCACCCACCCCGGCCTCAGAGCACCACCACTACCTGTATACACCCTCAGCTTCTTCCTTTATCTAGCACCTGGGCCGGCAGGGCTCAGAAAAATTATCTTTAGATACTTCCTCAGCATGTTCAAAAGCTCAACGTTTGTATTTCATGGAATCAGAGACTCGGGTATCCCTTATCTCAAACTCCTTTTACAGACAGGAAACTGAGGCTCAGAGAGGGAGAGCAACCAGGTCAGAGACTGACAGCAGTTTGCTAGAAGAGTTATAGCCAGAATCTCATTTTTCTGATGGCCTCTCCAATGATCTTTCAATTTCTTTAAAATAAAACACCACTTCAGAAACAGCCAGCCAGACGAATCTGGGCTGCATTCTTGTTTGTTTTTGTTCACGCTATTTGTTGAGGGTTCTCCAGAGAAATGGAACCAATAGTTGGTGTACATAGAAAGTTATCATAAGAATAATTAACTTGTGTGATTATGGAGACTGGCAAATCCCAAATCTGCGGGGTGGCCCAGCAGACGGCAGAATCAGAGCTGATGCTACTGTTTCAGCCCGAAGGCCTGCTAGAGAATTCCTCCGTGCTCAGGGGAATCAGCCTTCTTGTTCTATTCAGCATCCAATGCGCTGGGTGAAGCCACAATTACAGCGGGCAACCTGCTTTACTCAAAACCCATCAATTTAAATATTAATCTTATCTAACAACACCATGGAAACACACAGAATGTTTGACCAAATACCTATGCACTTACTGGCCCAGCCAAACTGATGCGTACAACTAATTGTCACACACGCTGCAGCTAAAAAATATGGTCTGTGGTAATCCCATCATATGTCAAAAGGTACACATTAAACACCTTATTTTTCATGAAAGCCTTTATCAGATTGTTGAATGGGGTCTCTGCCGAAGGCAAGCAGGAAAGCATCAAAATTAATCTTAATTAAAGATCTGCACACTCATGTTTGTGTAGAGGCACACACCTCCACAGCGGAAAGGAATGCCATTTAATAATGCATTTCATGGAAGGACAAGAGAAAACAGACTGAGAATGCATAGGGTGTGGATAGAGGACACGGGCGTAGTTAACGAGCAGCTTCGTTCCGAGAGAACTGATGCTGGAATCCCATGTGTTAAGGTTACCAGATGGGGCCACGTGATCTCAGGAAGTCTTTTCCAACCCAGATAATTCTGTGATCCTATTTCCACTGGAATGAACCATCCTCAAGAGATTGTTCATCACCACAAATAGGGAGAGAGGAGTGTTCGGACCAAAGGGTTTCAGGCATACTTTTAATTGCCCCAGTTTGCCACTGCCAATCCCACAGGGAAAACTGCTCTTGTAATTCTCTGCCCAAAATAACCGGTGTTGTGGACGAAGAACGGCTGGCGTGTTCCTGCCCAGTTCATTTCAGCAGTGGGTAAGTGACACCTCTGCACAGAATCTGCCAAGGTGTCTTCCGACGAAGAGAAAGCAGGAATAAAAATGTAGAGACGTCACCTGATACTTCAGTTTTCCTGCCCGGTTAAAATTTAAGCTCCATAGCCAGATCATCCGCAGCATAAAGTGAAACATTTACAGACACTGAAAAACATCTTTTTACAAAATACTGGTGCTAGTCTTATTTCCTTAAAAAATTAACATTATCAGCAAAACCCAGATCACAGGAAAGTCTAAGAGGCACGTGATCCAGTTTCTACAACGATGACATTAAAATAGCAAGTCAGAAAGGAGGGAAACCTATCAAGTAAAAAAAACTTGAGATGTCTCAACTAACCTCAGTGTACAGGTCTTATCTGAATCCGAATCCAGATGAATTACAAAAATAAATTATGAGGAGATTGGGGAATGGTGAATACTAGTATTTGATAGTAAGGAATTATTCATTTTTTAAGGTGTTGGTGTTGGGGTTAAGTTTACAAAGAGTTCTTATATCTTTAAGGGATACATAATGAAGTATTCACAGGTGAAATGGTACTTCTGGATTTGCTTCATTTGAAGCGGCGTCTAGAGTTCAAGGATGAATCGGAATGGGCAGGGATGCAGACGAAACAAGATGGCCACACACTGGGCCCTGCTGAAGCTGGGGGGGGAGTGGCATATGTGGTTTTATTTTACTACTCTATCTACTTTTGTGTTGGCTAGAAAACTCACTAATAAAAATTTTAATGGAAAACACAGCAAGCTATTTTTTTCTGAAATTTAAGGTTGATTATACGCACTTAAATTCTGAGCAGACCGTAATAAAATGTCAGTGACTTCCACAAAAGGGTCAGCCTGCTTTTACTAATTGTGCCAAATCAGAAGTAATTACAATGCTTGATGGTGAACCTAGAGCCCATGGGAACTGGGGAGAGGCAATAGGATAAAGGGGGTAAAGAAACTCAAGTCTGATGCTTTTGAGTCCTTTTTAAACTTATTTCTATGAGGCAGAAGAATAGCTGTTATATCCAAAATAGAATCAGAATCCTGTTTCCACTTCCATCTCCTTTTATATTTCCAAAGAACTCAAAGAAGGGTGCTACCCAGCCAGTCCTTTCTTATTTCCACCATTAGTTCTGCAACTACTCTCAAGACCAAGGGGAAATAAACTTGGCCAGAGGGCCTGGCCCTGCCGACTCTGGGAGAGGGATGCTGGAAAGTCAAACCGACACAAGATGGGAGTGTCCAACAGATGAAGTACACAGGGAATAGGTCATCCCCAGAATGATCTTCTAAGGGGTGAAAAATGTAAAGGTGTAAGGGAAAGGGAAAATAATATACTACTGATTTTTAAACCTGTGATCTCTACGAGATGAACCCGGGCAGGAACGGTTACTTGACTAGCCCAAACTGAGAACTTTTAAATTTAGCCGGTGTCCCTGTCAGAGAAACTCAGAGGATGCCATACAACTTGACTCACTGCATTACAAAGAGATCAGCTTGAAGATATCGTATTCCCACTTTACGTTGGAAACGGAGAGCTCACAGATATTTTCCGCCTTAGCCAACGGTGCAGGGTAAGTCTGTGATGCACAGAACCAGTCACAGGACACAGCTGCCATCCAGGAAGTGACCCATCTGTCTCAAGAAGGAAGTTGTAGCATCCAGGGCTCATGGACAGCTTGAACACCATAATTCCCAAGTCAAGTTCAGGCTGTTTGTGTTCCTTGTGTGCCTTTACATCCAGTTCCTAGCACTTCCTGGGGAGAGCGGCAGTCCTATGCCAGCTTGTAAATAGAATAACGGAATTTCCCTAAGGCATGGGTTTCTTAGCCTAAGAACCTTCAGAGTCCATGAACTCCCTGAAACCTTAAGTGAATGTGTCTGATGAGAAGGCCCATAGCTTTCCCTTGGCCTCTGAATGGATTCCTTGCACAAAAACCAAACAAAAACCCTCTTATGAGCCACTACCACAGAGGACTCATGATACATTCCTGATCGCAGCATTGCAGAAGTCATCCAGAGGGGTTTTGCGGGAGGGGAATAAGAGCAATTTCACCACTATCTGCCGTGAACCTTTTGCTGGGCCGGAGACACTGACTGGAAACCCCAAACCAGGCAGAAGCACAGTATCAGTACGTTATCAGTAAAATAAGGGATCGGTGGAGCAAATGCAACCTGCCCGATCCCGTTGGCCGATCTCAGCCAGCAGCACCGTTTTACAGATAAAGTCAGGCAACAGAGGCCCAGGCAGGTTAAGGGTAGACATGAGCCTAAATCACGGGCATCTCAACTTTTGTTCCAATCCCCTTTCTCCTCAACCCAACAGAGCCTACAGTGCTTGGCTAAAACATTCACACTGGAGATCGGACCCTCCAAGCATCATTAGTTCACCAGCTTTTCACTTCCTAATTGTTTGTTATGTGGCAGGTGCACTAAGAGGGAGTTAAGTTGCTCTTCAAGCCTCTAACACACTGCCTCTCGGGGATGTAGCTAATTTATACAAGTGTGATCCCAGGTTTATGGCTCCATCAGCTGCTTACTTGGGCAGGGAGTCAAAGCACATTAATCAAGCCCTAACCTACCGAGGACACAAAACGCTGTTAGTTAATCCTTCCCTTCTCAAAGGAAAGAAATCAAAATCTGGCCAAAGTCACCAGCTCATTCCTAACAAATCCTCAAAGTGTTAGCAAAGCCATCCTGCCTGCAAATAATGACACGGAAATACCCAGATGAGGAGGAGGATGCTGGGAGTGACACAAAACTGCAATGTAAGGAGCTAGGTCATGCTTCATGGCGAGTAAGGAGATGCACCAGCCATGCTCACCAACGTGGCCCATTGCTACAAACAGTTTCGCAGATTTGTCCTCTTTTTTTATTGCATCTTTTTCCTCATGTCTTAATTGCTGCCCATCCCCGGTGGGGGAGGCAACGCAAAAGTGGGCCAGGTAGCAGGCCCACTACAAGCTCCATTTTGCTGAAGAGACTATACCCACAATAATGACAGAATTTCACTTTTCGTTTTTTGTCGAACATTTCTTGACCGGATCCCTTATCTTACAGATAAGGACCACGAGGACTAGAGAAGTGCCTTATGTGAATTCACAAAGGTAGGAGTGGGTGGCCACACTCGGACCAACCTTCAGGTCATCTGATTCCTTCCACGTCCAGTCGCTCCGGCACCAGATTCTCCCAGCCCGCTCTGCCACATTTATGATCGACTGCTCTGGTTATACCAACAGCATTTCACTGGTTCTACCTTCTTCCTTCCAATTCTTCTTGTTCTCTCCCAGATGCCTGCTAATTTTTTTTTCCTATTGTAGTTTTAATTATTTTCCTCTAAAAATTTATGTAGAAAATGTTCTTCAAACTCAACTTCCTGTGATCCTCCAAAATGGTTTCTGATTTAAGAGGCTTTGGATTATCTACTGTTTGTCTTAGAGAAAACAGACATTTTGTTGGCTGGGGAAAAAAACCCAGCTATTTGAATTAACATTGACTTAATGGAGTGTTATGGTAAATATTTAATAATTCCAAGTCCTTCGTACAGCCTTTGAAAGAAAAGTCATCGAGAGAGAAAGAGAGAGAGGAGAAAGCCTATGAAACATCAAACTGAACAATCAGTTCTGGTTATCCCACTTTAAAAGAATCTTTTTTAAAGACTTTTTTCAATCAAACTCTGAAACTCCCATTAAACTCAAAGACCCTTTCCTCTGCAGTATCATTTTTTTTAAATGCCCCAAACCAATGATCAAACTATATCACGTTTCCCTCTGCAGTGCCATTTTTGGCCCAAGGAGTCTTACAGGCTATTGGGAAAAAGAGGGACAGGTGTCAGTGCGCCCTGCTGAATTCTAACATTGTCACCACACACATTCATGTCCCCGTGAACCTCGGGCTTCCCAGGTGTGAGCCGTCTCAGCAGATGGTAGTAATTACTAACTTTAGTGAGTCAGGCTCACATCAATATCAGCTGTAATTTACAATCTTCCAAATCTGGGGGCCTCTTCTTTGAGCTCACCAACAACACTGTCAAGTGCTTGGCGTGTACACTGGGATTCAGTAAATGCCTGTGGAAATCCTGTGGAGGCAAACCCCTTGGGAATTTTCTCCTTCCTTTGTATCCAGAACACTGCTCTGTCTTAGTAATTCTCATATTTCACTCACCACCCTGTCTCCTCTTCTGATCTCCTAAAACAGGTCAGCCTTTAAAGTCCTTGTTTACCTTTTCTTCTCCTTCTCCCCCACCCCGGCCCCCGCTTTCAACCATCTGGCCCCTTCCCCTAGTTTTAAATAAACCCCTCCTCTGTCCAGAGACGTCACAAATTTGAACCTCTTACCTGCACTCCACGGTGTCTAATCATACACCTGTCATTGCAACTGAAGAATTTAAGAGCCCCGTCCAGTCCTAAAGCACTGCCCTACATGTCACATGGAGCACAGGACAGGAGGCAGCTGAAGGCAGGGGGTCAGCAGGCAGCATGTGCTACCTCATCAACAGACCTGGTTTCCAACAGTTTGCCACTTACACACTGTATGTCCCCAAGACAGTTCTTTCTCCTGTTTCAGTCTTAGTTTCCACCTCCATACAATGGGGAAAACAAGCTGCCTTGAAAGATTGTTGTAAAGACTAAATGAATTTCCATTTGTAACATATCAGTTCTTGGTCATATTGGAAAACATCCCACATCTTTGTTACGAATGGGCTTCTCCAGTAGGTGCCCATTCCTGTTCAGGCCTCTCTGTTCTTACTCATCAAGGCTCAAAACCCTGAAGGCAACTCTGACCCCTCCTCACCGCTTTCAGTCAAATCAGTAGCCAAGAACATCCTTTCATTTCTCTCCTCTTTTGGCCGTTGCCAGGATCACGGCAGCAGGCACTCTCACCAGTTCCGTGCACCCCCGTGTCACTCACTGCACGCTGTCTCAGAGCACAGCTGCCGCCCCACTGATTCTCCTGCTCAGAAGCCCTGGTTGTCTCGGCCAACAGTCTCCAGAGAAGCACACACTCCAAGTCCTCAAGGCTCTCTTCCTTCTCCTCCCTGACCTCTCTCTGCTGGCTCCAGCCAAAAAGGGTTGCTCTCTACCCCCGGAAGGCAGCACCAATGTCATTCTTCTCCTGCCATCCTGCCCGCCAGGATGAGCGGGAAGCAGTCGCTCCCTAACCTGCAGTGGTTTAGGGAGCCAGACCACCTCTGGGGATTCAGTCTCTCGCTGTGCAACCTTGAGAAAGTTGCTCAACCTCTCTGAGCCTTGGTTTGTTCATCTATAAAATGGGGGGAATCTGTGTCTACTTTATAAGATTATTGTTAACTGCTCAGAAAGAATTATGATGTCACTTTGTATGACTTTCAGGTACTTTTCCTTATCATATTCTACCTAGTATCAGTTTTTAAAATATAACCATGGTGCCCTGACCATGTGGCCCAGTTGGCAGGGCATTGTCTACAAAGTGAAAGGTTACCGGTTTGATTCCCGATCAGGGTACATGCCGGGGTTGCAGGTTCTGTCCCAGTGGGGGGAATGTCCAAGAGGCAACTAATTGATGTTTCTCCCTCACACAATGATGTTTCTCTCTCTAAAATTTAATCAATAAAGAAAACATCTCCTCAAGTGAGGATTTAAAAAAAAAGAATTTGCATCTCGTTGTTTGCTAGCTCTCACTTTGTAGCACCTCCCAAGTATCAGCTCTCAGTGGGAACATATGGTCTTCTTCACTTTGGTGTCTCCCCCAATGTTCAGCCCTCAAATATTTATTGAAATGGATAAAATTCGGTGTAATTATTTCTGTCTCTCAGTCTCAAAAATAAGAACCAAACCAGGAAATCTAGTGACCTGGCCAAGATCACATCAGGTAAGGCAGAGCCATGGAAACAACCTAGCTCTCCTAACTGGATCCAATAACCCGTCAGCACCCGGAGCCAAGCACACTTAATTACGCTGCTGAATAGACAGACGTGATACAGAGTGGTGATTAGCTTCAGAAGTTAGAGCCTTCTCGGAAAAGAATCCTGTGTCCTTGGCCAAATGTCAGCCCGGGGACATCTGATGGAAACAGCCCTCGTTCGCATCAAAGAGTCTTGTGCAAGGGCCCCCTCCACTCCAAGCTCCACAGCTCGGGTCAGCTGCGCAAAGAACAGAGGTGGCACAGAGTGTGCTCGCGTCCGCGGTGGGAAACGCTGCTAGACTCTCCTCGCCCGAACAGGACAACAGCTTCTCTCCCACTCCTGCAGGGGCCACCAGACTAGAACTCACAGAAATTAAACAATGAATGAAAAAAAGACCAACATTTGGCCTTTACAAAATAGTGAGACTAAGTAAGAGGTTGCTTGGAGGGGCAGGAGAGGAGAGAGGTACCGTAGGGAGCACAACTGAAAATAAGGCAAATGTATATTTAACAGTAAAAATGTCTATTCAGACCAAAGTTTATTCTCAGTGTTCAGGGGTTTGGGGTTTTGTTTTGGTTTTCTTACTATGATGGGGAAGTCAGGCATTCCTTACTTTCTGTTCTCACCTTACAATCATCAGCCTAGAAACTCCTTTTCTGAGTCCAGAATTAAGCTATGAGACAAACACAGGCTCTTAAACAAGCCTGTGCAAAGGGTATATGATATATAGGAAGTAGGGGACCAAGGTATTTTCCAAACCACGATCTCCATCACTACACACAAGAGCACCTGTTTTAGGGAGGGGAGGGGCAGGGAAACAGAAACATTCTCTATAGTAACGACACCCAAGCTAGTTCAGGATGTGGCCATAGTCTGGTTAAATTCAATTGACATATACTTATTTTTTTTAAAGGTTGGGGAATATTTCTTCAAGTTTATGTCACACCTGGATTTTCATTTTGGGGGTAACCTGGTTTTATATTAAAATAGATCTGTCATGTGTACACTCCTCCCAAAGAAAAATATAGGTAAAGTTTGCATATGCAAGAATATTGATATATTAAGAGAATAAGAAGGCAAGCCACAGACTGGGAGAGAATATTTGCAAAAGACCTAACTAATAGGGGACTATTACCCCAAATACACAAAAACTCTTAAAGTTAACAGTAAGAAAATGAACAATCTAATTTAAAAATGGGCAAATGAGTGAAACTGATATCTTACCAAAGTGATATAGATAGCAAATAAGCATATGAGAAGATGCTGAACATCATCTATCATCAGGGAACTGCTAATTGAACCAACAAGATAGTACAAAGTTACCAGAACAGCAAAATTCCAGAACACGGACAACACCAAATGCTGGTGAGGATGGGGAGCAATGGGAACTTCAGATGGCAGCTTGGCATTCTCTTACAAACGTAAGCATACTCTTACCGTACTATCCGGCAACCTCACTCCTTGGTATTTACACAAACGAGTTGAAAACTTACGTCTACCACACAAAAACCTGCCCATGGAACTTTATAGCAGCTTTACTCACAATCACCAAAACCTGAAAGCGACCAAGATGTCCTTTCACAGAAGAACTGACAAATCGTGGTACAATGGGACGTTATCCAGAGCTAATAAGAAATGAGCTATCAAGCCATGAAAACGTATGTTGGAAATGAAATGTCTTTTATTAAGTAAAAGAAGACAATCTGGAAAAGCTATGTACTGTATGATTCCAACTGTATGACATTCTAGAAAAGGTAAAACTATGGAGATGGTTGAAAAGAACCAGTGGTTGCAGGGGTTTGAGGGGAGAGGAGTGAACAGGAGGAGTGGGAGGATTTTTAGGGCCGTGAAACTATTCTGTAGGATGCCACCATGGTGGATATGTGTCATCACACATTTGTCAAAACTCACAGAATGGTCACCACCAATAGCGAATGCTAAACTACGAATTTGGGTGATAATGCCACATCAACGCGAGTTTGTCGATGTGGACAAACGCAGCACTCTGGTAAAGGATGCTGACGGTGGGGGAGGCTGTGCATGTGTGGGGTGGGGGCCATCCTGGAACTCGGGACTTGCTGCTCGATATTGCTATGAATCTAAAACGGCTCTGACAAGCAAGTTCATCTAGCCTGGCTGGCATGGCTCAGTTGGTTGGAGCGTCATCCCATAAACCAAAAGGTCATAGGTTCAATTCCTGGTCAGGGCACAGGTCTGGGTTTTGGGTTCAGTCCCCGGTTGGAGCATGGGCGAGAGTCAACCTATCAAAGTTTCTCTCTCTCTCTCTCTTTCCCTCCCTTCTCTCTCTATCATCAATGAGCACGTCCTCTGGTGAGGATAAAAGAAAGCCTATTTAAATATATGTAAATTACATGCATATAATTTCCCCAGTTTATGTAACACATAAGCATATATCTCACTATAAAAAATTGGCAGTGCCATCATATTAGGAGAGAATCAAAATGAAATACTTTAAAATATAACACATTTATTCACTCCACAAACATGAACAGAACACTTACTATTCCGGATTCCACCTTGTGAAGCTTACTTTCTAATGAGATCATCTTACAAATTCATTGCTTTCAAAGTCACCTACTGCTACTGGAAATCACTGTCAATGCCTGCCTGAGGGATTATTTTTTTTTAATGGGAAAAAAGTTGATTCTTTGGAATTAACAAAGGTTCCTAGGTGCGTGGGGGTCAACAATGGGAAATGTGTTCTTTCTAAAGCCTAAGTGTCCCCAAGCATCAGAGAGCCAACCAACCACATGAGTACCCATAGCACTGAGACCCTAAGCCCACAGCACGCATTTCTTAATAACAGCCAGAAGTGGTTCCAGTTTTCCGACTCATGGTAAGATCCTGATAAAGTTCCCAGAAGACAATATAAACCTAAAACCCTCTGCAGAGAAGTGGTGCCCATACCCTTAACTGCACTCATTTTAGCAAATTAGAGCCAGCGCACGGACTCAGCTTTCACCCTCTGCAGGAAGCGGAACTTGTAGAGTCGCACGCGGCCCTCCCACACACCTGGCCGGAACAGCTTGCTAGCCTGCAGAAGCACAGTGCGTGACGTGCTGCACAAATGCAGGATCCCAAGAACTGTCCGATACCCCTTTAAAATGGCTAACGTGCTTGATGACAACCCATGGCAAACTGTACCTATATGCTGAGCCTTCCAAAGGGAGGCCTTGAAATCAGGGGCAAAGAAGTCAGCGTCAGGAGATCGGTTCAATCTTGTGGTGACTAAAAACGCCTTTCTACCCAAAGAGGAGGCCACTGCTCTTTTCACCATCCCCGTGAAGACCCAATCCATACACCAGGCAAATCATGCTGCTGGGCTGGGGGGTGCTGGGGGGGGAACGGCACAACACCAGAATGAATTAAGTATCTTCCTTCCTCACTCCAGCCTCCCTTTTTGTTTCTCTCCATGTTTTTTTTAAATATCTACAGAGGTAAGGAATTTCTCAGGTGTGAAACAAAGAAGTGCTTTCTAGAAGGTATGGTAGAACATGGGCATGACGGCAAGGGGGAAGAGACGAAAGCAACGGACCCAGTCCTGTTCCCCAACATCAATGAAACACCATCGCCACCGAGTGCTAACTGAGCCGAGCCGGTGAACCTCAACAACACACACATCTGCTCTGGCACATTTTCAGAAGGTGCTTCCCTGTCTTGGCAGTCACGGGGAAAAGATGGAAACTAACTAAGAAAATGACCCCTCTGATCCCTCTCTCCCAAACTGTCAATATGCAAATGTGTCCTGCCTACATTTCTGCATTTTTTAGTTGTTACCAATTCACCAGCAACTCAGTTTCTGCAACCCCACCATATGTCGAGTTGTTCTCTGGACAGAGTTCCTGCCACGTGCAGAGGATGTGCAAATATTCCAACACCATGCGGGGGGTGTATTCAAGTTGACTTTCATAGCCCAGGTATTTGAGATAATGCAAAAGATTAGGACAGAGGCCAAGTGTGGCATGGAGTGTCAAGAAAGGTGACCTGGAAGGGGTAGGACTTGGTCTGGAGGGAGGAAAAAACAGTTCAGATAGGCTGGGAGAATATGGAAAAGAATTCCAGGCAAACAGTTCTGTGCTCAGAGATCTTATTAGGGATTCTGGACCTGACCTTCCCAACTGATGGTCATTGGCACTTAAGGGCATAGAAATAACAAATTTATGAAAAACAAGTTCCTCTC